>JAVJIF010008409.1:0-168918 GCA_038442645.1 Agave tequilana
GCTTTATATTTACACACTTAACTTGGCGGAGGGATCAAATTTTCACAGATTGAAATACAGTCGTTATGATTCCCAGCCATTGAAGTGAAACCTTTCAGTTTTCAAAGTTCCCTCAAAGAATAAATTACTTCCAGAGTAGAATACATGAATCTTTGCTGGGAATATCCATGTGCTTTGTAGATAAGGGGTAAAGTTAGTCCCCACTAATGTCATGTAACCTCTTGAAAGGAATATCTCTGCCAATAGGACCTGGAAGTGTCTAGAACTTAAAGGCGTTGATTGATAAATGATCTAAATCTTTAACATGCAACAAACAACTTAACCCAATGCATGGGAAAAGAAAGATTTACAAAAACAACTTCTAAAAGCATTCTCAATAACAATAACAACAACAACAACAACAATAATAATTTTCTCAAGTAAATAAAAAAAATATAAGAAAAAACTAGAAGCAACAATGTAACAAGCACTGTTCTGTGAGAATTAAGAACCTTGATCTCACTGTTTAAGAATCCCTTGGCTCAAAGATCAAGTGATACACGCCCAGCTAACCAGCAGTTCATCAAGGGAAACAAAGAGAAAACTAGCAGAACACTAGATCTAGCATTCTACGATATATTTCTGTAAATATAGAATTGTATAAAAGTTACTTCAAGGGGCATCAAAGAGAAAATCGAAAAATAAAATCAAACAATGTACCTATAGCTTTGCTTGACAGCTGTAGCTTCGACCTTGCCAAGAGTCACTTAATAATTTGGCTGGGGAAAAAAGAAAATCAGTTAGGTCTAACTATGGTAGGTGTGCAATGTGCATGATGAAAATGTAACATGTGCATTTGCACAGACAAATTATGTTATTTCCTTGATAGCTAATATTTCATTTATACAGATACATATGTGTTCAGTATGATATTGGAAAGCTAGAATTATTTGAATCCATTACAAAGCAACACGGGGATGAAATTTCCAAAAAAAGTGAATGTGTATCCCTGTCATTTGCTTTCTATCATCCAAGATCCACAGTAGACGCTGCTTATATCACTTAGACTATTGCTAATCAAAATTGAATCGGCCACAGAACACAACCTCAACAAACATATAAAGCAATAATGACATCAACCCTTCCAAATTGAATCATGGATGACAAATTCCTAACTCAGGACACAATGCAAGAGGGCATTGACCATCAAAGAAAGACGGCTAGTTGACGAATAAGGAAACATACTTCATCAATCATGTAGTATAAGCTCATGCAACAAAAGGACCAACTCCGTAAAATTATACTAGATTAAGAAGAAATAAAGGAAAGATGATACATTACTGTAATTGCATTATCGGCACAAGATATAGCCAAACTGCTAAACAGAAAGGCATTCCCAGCTTCAAATTGCTTACATCAAAGCACTTAATTCTATGTTATTAAGTTCTTTACGGATGCACAATTCAAGCACTGTCAATAGTCTCTTTAAAAAAAAAATTAAAAAAAAAATCATTAACCACAAATACATGTAAGCACCAGCATTTCTGAAGAATGAATATATCTTTTGTTTCACTATTATGTTTCCTTTATCTTCTTTGGATCATAGTTACTTAAAGTGAACCAAAGCCCTGTTTCAAACTATGTTGCATTTCCCTCCACATAGCTTCTTTTGCAACAAGAAATTTGGGAGGTGACATTTTGGATACATGCACTTAAATAGAAAACCAGGTACAAGTTTAAAATTTCCAGTCTTGGATGTTGGAACTGGGGTCATCCCAGGCTAAAACAAACATTTATTTTGGGCCATTTCAGGTTTCAACAGTTATAATAGAACGATTAAAAGGAAAAAGGAGAAGAAAATGGATAAGTTACTAGAAAAACCCCAGGCTTTGTCAAAAACTGACCACACCACTTCCCACTGAAAAACAGAACACAAAACCTTATAAATAAATAAATAAAAGGTTCTTCCCGTTATTGAATCTGCTGCCAAATAAATTGACCAATACTTATTTTATCTTGCAGTATTTCATGTGATTTCATCATGTCCCCTCAATTTTCTCAATGGAGACTGAAGGAAGGTGGAAGAAAGTTGCAGATGGAGATGATTAAAGTGTGTTTGTATCAGGTATTTAATTATAGGTGGCAAATAGATTCCAGGAAGAGTGCCTTATTCCACAGTTAAATCCTAGAAAAAATCAAGAAATGAAAGGTCAAAGGAACACAAGAACAAATAACAAATACATGAAGTTTAAGAATATTTTAGAAACTTACGTAATATGAGCATTATACAATTTCAGCATCAATGAAAGTAACATAAACATAAACAAGCTAGCTTCATTGCTGCCCATCATAACATGCCAGTTATAAAACAAAAGGACGGACAAATTTTAAGTATGAAATATTACATAAATTAAGCAATATAGCCCATATCACATGCAATGCAAGTAAGCCAGTGCGTAAGTTCAAAAAACGGGGTGTCAACATTATCCAGATGGATTGCTGGCCCAAAGTTTGATATGTTGTTATCATGGGGCTAAGCTAAAATCTACATAAATTCACCAATGTGATTTAAGCTCAAACAGATAATTCCATGGTTTAATCATGTAGGGCCCTCTATTGGTATAGCGTCAATCTCAATATTTAATCATGGATTAGAATTGAAGTTTATTCAAAAGATCATGATGTCAGCATGTCCTTAGTTTCGAGTAAAATGACAAGATGTAAAATTTATTTTCAGGTTTCCAATGCAAAACGAGCGTGCAGGGAAAACAGTTGGTGGTGGCATACAACACCTCCGTGTCAATTTCACAAGAGAAGTGATGAAGTAAAGAACTGCATCTCATTACAAATTACATTGTAAAGTTTCGTATGAAGCTAGCTTACAGCAATGATGCTTGGTACTAATCAAGTCTACTCACTATTCGTCGCTTTCGTGTATGAGGGATTCATGATTTTGAATATCGAGCCTTAATTTGTTCGTATCAGCAGTTGCTGATGCTTGCAAGAGTATGCGTCAGTGTGGTGAGTGCCATGGTGCTGCTTTCGGTGCTGCAGAGGGCCTTGATTGACCGCATTACGTGAGCATCCCCGTTGCGGCATTTCGTCGAGCAGCTTAGCTGCATTACCAACCCTTTTGTCGATACAGAGGCCCCTCACATGTTGGAGAGAAGTAAGAGTGTGGCACACTGCAAAGGATTTGAGTAAGAAGGAGGTTGAAGGAGGTATAGCGAGCAGCAATTTGTCGAGCAGCTGGAGTGCATCTCTGATCCCTCTGTAAGAAAGAAGAGACTTTCTTTTTTTTTTTTTTTTAATAAACCAACGTAAACAGAGCCTCTGTGCTTTCTAGACTAAAGTTTAAACTTCTCTATTGGGCCTTTTTCCTAATTATTATGGGCCCTATAAAAGCCCATTTTCGTTTTTTGCAAGCTTAAAGTTATTAATTTGCTCTCTTCAAATACTTGGCTTTTTTTCTTATATAAAAAAAAAACTTTGTTTTTTTCCATTTTCTTTCCAATATTTACCCACGCTTATTTACGTGCAAAAAATTTAAGGGAATACATAATTTAGAGGAAATTTTGCTACAGCCACCTACTACGCTTCATAATTAAAAAAAAAACTCAACTCCATAATTTTATTAGCTACAATCTCATTCATGTCAGCATAAACGGATTCCTCCCAACTGCCACTTCTTTATATATTTTTATTTCTCTTTTACCCTCCTCCATCACCCCCGACGCTTGGTGTAGAAGATCAAAGAACAAAGCAAGACAAACAACATGCCAAAATAACTTGACCCGTCAACAGCCTTTCTCTTAGACTGTCGACAGGCTTTCCTCAAAAGTAGAGTCTGTCAGTTTTTCTCTTGACTGTCGACAACACCTTTCAGCTGTTGACAACTCTATTGCATCACCGAGTGTCCGAGTTTGCTTAAGATTCTGTTTTGAGTTTCAAATTTGGATTCTGATATATTTCACACTTTCTTTATTTTGAACTTTATTTTCTTTATTTTGAATTTAATTTTCATAGATATAATAGGACTTATTGTAAGCCTATAAATAGGCCTTTTGTATTCTCTATTTTAGCATTGAATTTTGATTAATAAACTTTGAGTTTTTCTCCAAATTGCTCGTGGATTCGAGTTGTTATCTTTTGCTCGTGGATTCGAGTAAATCGCTCGTGGATTCGAGTGTCATTTTCGTAGATTCAAGCACAATTCCTACATGAAAGTCTTCAAAGTTCGTGGGTGCTAGAACGAGATCTAGCTGGCGTCATTCATTTTCCCTGCTTCCTGCGCAATTAGTATCAGAGCTTCGGCAAAATTTCCATGGATGACCGGAGTTGACGACGAACCACCGAGCATCTCCACCAGAGTAGGCGTTGTTGAAGGAGATATCAGCAACATCAAGTCATCCTTGGATCGTATGACCAAGCCATCGAAAAGATATCTCTCTGGATCGATAAACACAGTCTTGCCAATGGTACATACCGAAGCGGATATGGGCGTTCATCAACCACCTTCACCCCCATCATGTAACCCTCATCCACAATCTCCACCACAACAACTTCACTTCCAACGACCATCACCACGACAACTATCACCACCCCAAAAACGTTCTCTACGGAATATTTCGTACGGAAATCTTTATGACGAGGAGTTTTACAACCCCTTTTATCCAGAAGAAAGTAAGGCTTATGACGGAAGGATAGCCTACGGGTGAGGTCCACGACGGATGGCCTATCCAAATCTCAACAGGAGAGGAGAATTTCTTTTTCCTAACCCAGAATAGGGGAAGAGGAGAGCCAAGTTCAAACAAGTACCGGATGAAGATCGAAATTCCTTCCTTCAGTAGGAACCTTGAAATTGAATCCTTCTTGGAGTGAGCCTGTGAAGTTGAAAATTTCTTTGACATGACTTACGTCCTCAAGGAAAAGGATGTCAAGTTCGTGGCGTACAAGCAAAAAGGAGGAGCAGTTGCATGGTAGCACCAGTTACAAATCACAAGGAGGCGGCAAAGCAAGCGGCCCATGATGACATGGAGGCACGCGAAACAACTCCTGCAAGGTAGATTACATCCACCCGATTACCAACAGATTCTCTACAATCAATTTGAGCAATACAGACAAGTTACAAGAATTGTGGCGGCGTACACGAAAGAGTTCTACCACCTTACATTACGACGCGAACTATCAATGAGGGAAGAGCAACAAACCGTGAAGTACGTCGACGGGTTAAGGTATATAATCCAAGAGCGTGTAGCCCTCCACGACGTGTTCTCTGTTGGTGAGGCTCATAACAAGGTCACGAAGATAGATAGGTCACAAAGCAGAGCTCCACTTTTCAGACGTCAATTGTAAATCAGAGAGCCCCGTGGAAGGCGACGGAGTTCAGTTAAGCCCCGCGACGGCTGGTCAACCACTAGTACAACCAACAACCAAGGCTTCTATGTCGACAGCAACAATAACCCCTGCAGTCACCGAAAGCAAAGACAATTCTTACTCCAAGCTCATAATTGGCAAGTGTTATTGGTGCGGTGAACCTAGACACAGGTCCAACGAGTGTCCAAAGAGAAGACAAGTCAATATGGCCGACTATGAAGAAGAATACGATATGCTAATAGACAGAGCCGGAAGATTCTGATTTCATCGAAGAACATGGTGATTCTGTCGCTTGCATTATTCAGAAAGTGCTTTACCGTCAGAAGATCCCCGACACTACGCAGACATCAAATCTTCTATTCAAAGTGTTCAGTCAAGGATAAGGTCTACAGTCTCATCATTGATAATGGAAGCTACGAGAATATGATCTATAGAGAACTTGTAGATAACTTGAAGTAAGAGATAAAGCCACATCATCATCCTTGCGACATGGGTGGATTAAGAAAAACCCATGCATCAAAGTAGCGGATCTATGTTATGTTCCTATTTTATAGGAAAGTTTTATCAATATTATGTTGCATGTGATGTTACCGACATGGATAAGTGTCATATTCTTTTAGAAAGACCGTGGCAATATGATGTTGACGCTACCCACAAGGGAAGAGAGAATATATATGTTCACTTGAAAGGACAAAAGAATTGCCTTGAGATTAATTCCACCAGCTACATGATCTATAAAGAAAAGAATGCTTCACATGTATCCCAATACAATCAAAGTGATAGGAACTCGAGGGCGAGTTCTTTTGAAAAGGGAGGGACTGATGCAGGAGACCAAAAAACAATGCAAAACAAACAGCAAGCCGAAATAACTTGATATTTGGACTGTCGACAGGTTTTTCCTGAAAGTAAGGTCAATCAGTTTTTCCCTTGGCTATCGACAGTTGCTGTCGACAGCCATATTACGTAACAGAGTATCTAAGTTTGCTTATGATTCTATTTTGGATTCAAATTTGAATTCCGATAGATTTTACACTTTTTTATTTTGAATTTTTCTTTTCTTTATTTTGAATCTAGTTTTCATAGATAGAACATGACTTATTGTAAGCCTATAAATAGGCCTTTTGTATTCTCTATTTTAGTATCGAGTTTTGATTAATAAACTTCGAGTTTTTCTCCAATTTGCTCGTGGATTCGAGTTGTTATCTCTTACTCTTAGATTCGAGTAAATCGCTTGTGGATTCGAGTGTCGTGTTCATTAATTCGAGCACAATTCCTACCTGAAAAGTCTTCATTATTCGTGGACGCTAGAACGGGATCTAGCCGGCGTCGTTCATCTTCCTGCGTCATGTTGCTTGCATCTCAACCTTAACCCCGAAGCAAAGTTATTTGCGGGTCGACCTACGAGGTAAGGTCACCGTGAGGGTGGAAGGGGGCGCAGAGCCTCCAGATTTTTTTTTAGATCGACTTTTTGCAGATCTCATTTGTTCGTGCTCGCGATGAGTTTTATTTATATTTAGATCTAGAAAGCATTATGGATCAACGAACAGGGGTTTATAGATGATGACGATGCTGATATGAGGACTGTGACATGATCGCAGTTCTATGTGAGAACTAACTCAGAAATAGGGCATTTTTGTGATCGCAGTCCTCATAAAGACTTAAATATAAAATATTTTTGTGAATATTACGATCATGATCACAGTCATAGCCGCAATTCTATAAAAACTCAGACACATGATATTTTTTGAGCACTGTGATATAGTACATTTTTGTGATATGGTGATCATTGGTCTGCAAACTAGGAATAGGTGGATTAGAAAGAAAAATATAGAATCCTCGGAATGTCTGTTACAAGGAAAACAGGCAATGTTTGCTACGACAATCAACTTCTGTTCTGTTTTACCACAACTCCAAGCTTAATTGCAATTGTTTACAGCAAAAAAGCAAAAAAAAAAAATAGTAACTAAACAAATAAGTGATCAACTCTAATCTTGTTTGATTTTTCGAGAGTATGTATACTTCGTAGCCATCGGCATCAAATTTCATGCCGCAAAATCTTTGAATATTGTGTTTTATTTTTCCCCTTTCTCTGTCTATTTCAATCTCAGGTTGTATGTACACACTTTTGTCACGAGATTTTATGCTCTCCAGAGAAGAGACCCTATTCAATAGATTCATTGAATACAAAGGGGTTGTTTGGATTCAAGGAAGTTGGCGGAAGTAAGGAGATGGGAAAGTGTCATTTCTCACTTCTCTATCTATTTAAACACTGAAAAAGAAAAACGTGAAAACTCTTTTTTCTTTTCTCTTTTACATAACTATTTCCTCACTTTCAGGGCGCAACAATTAATCTTCCAATCGTATAATCTAATTATAATAAGTTATAGTACAAAACAATTATTTTTGATCATGTAAATCTCACTTGCATTCTAATTACAGTCCAATTTTTATTGTTCTTAATTAATTTTTATTTTAATATTATTTTGCGGCCAACTTTGTAGTCAATTTTTTCACTTCTACTTTCACATTACTATCTAAACACCAGAAAAGACATAACATTTTTCAAACTATACTTTTCAACAATATTTAAACACCAAAAAAACTTATTATCAAATTCTCAAGTTCTAAAAGGAACTATTACTACTTCCTCACTTCCAACCCTAACCAAACAGCCCTGAAATGAAATCTATCACTTGGCTTTAATGGATGAAAATTTTCTGAGACATCCATTTGCAGTTTACTAAAAGTGGAAGGGCTAAAGTGAACATATCCCTTGTCTAATTTTGAGGAGATCTCTCTCTCTTCTCCCATTCTCTCATCCATAAGAAGCCCGCCCCGCCAAGCCGACCCCCGCTCCCACCCCAATCGACCTCCGTACCCAGCGCACGATAGCAATCTAACACGCCCGCCCGGTTCACTTTAGCACCCACACCCCTACCGAACCCCGTCTCCTCAAAGCCGACGCGTTTACGCTTTCTTTAAAAAAAGCCCTAATCTCGACGGCGGCTGTCGATTGGAGTTCTCGCGGGGCGGTAATCTCACCGGTACCTTTCCTCTGATTACGGTTAGGGTTTCAATTGGTGATTGATTGCTTGGTGACTGATTTGGTCTTGATCATGCTTAACGTGAAGGTTGATTATTTCTTTATCATTTTATTTTTTGTGTGTTTCGATGTCTGATTGATGGTAAGCAATCTGTTTATGTGAAAGAAATCTGATTTCATTCTGGTCATCTAATTGATATATGTGCTATATAATTCGCGAGTATTACAGTTGATAGGTACTAACAATGAGTCTAACAAAAGAAAAAATGAAATGTCAATAAAAATCAAAGAATAGAGAATTTGTCACTAGTGTTTATATTTAGATGAAATGCACAGTAGCAAAGCTTTATTCAACAGTTGATGAACGAATGTTTTTGCTAGTATATAAGGAATTATCATGACATTTTTCCGATTAAGATGGGGTCGCTATGGAACAAAGGCTCCGCGAAGTATTTGAAGAAGTTTTGCAGTCAACTCTGTTGACATGACATGAACCCTTTTGTAATTACGAACAAGAGAGGGACTTGTTGGGATCCTAAAAGGGCAGTTGACATCCTCCAATTCTCTCCTATGCTTCGGGGAAACTTTTATAAGAAGGGAAAATGATGAGCCTATAGGGAAGTACATTCAACTTAAAGACACATAAACTCAAGAGTCGAATAGGATGCATTTCCCGCATCATAGAAATATATACTAGAAAGTTAGATAATTTGATAACATTGAATAACTACTATGTTTTCTTTGTTTTCTTTTGCAAAAAATCCCCTTTTTTTTTTGGGGGCAAGAAATTTTTCATGTTCGTAAGTTCCAAACTTTACATCTTCTATCATAACTGTGATTTCCATTTGTATTTGATTCTATACTTTGATAACTTGTTTTGTATCTGTATGTACCAATACATTGTTTAAACTACTTAAAACTATACTCTTCTTTGCCCTCTCTGTCTCATATACGCTTATGGTTCTTTGGATTGGGCACTCTCTTCATGTCTATATCTACATGTGTATGACTTTATCATGGTTGGTACTCTCTTTGTGTATATCTATATAGTAGGAACCAGTGTTGTTGTCAAGAAGAGCATGCAAATAGTTCTATAGTTCTAAAGAATGCTTTCTGTAACACCCTTGAATATATTTTCTAGCATTTTCCTTGCTCTCCAAAGCTTAGGGTCTTAGGAATCTAGCTTCGAATCTCTTTAAAATGCATTCTTCATTGCTAATAAGGGTCAATTTGGTTGATCCATGTACTGCTCTAAATAACTTCTAGCCAGCTACCCTGTTGTTTTTTTTTTTGTTTGCGTGCACTCTAGGACAATATCCATGTTTAGTTAGTCTTGATTATCCGCTTATTTGTGTCCCATGAACCATAGCATTTCACCTACATCTATTTTAGCAAAAAACTGTAATCATACATTCTTCATTCTTCTTCCAAATTTAATCAAACCTATTGAAGATGCTGCTTGCATAACCAAATCTGAAATTATGTGGGTTTGCCAATTGCATCTCGACTTCTAAGTGTGGATTAGTAGGTCCTTCTGAGCATAGTATTGCCTTCTTTTGTGACCTCCCTCATCATCAAAGCGCTGAATACTATTAGGATCATTGGAGTCATCATAATCTATATAACCCATTACCCACTCATTTGAGGTCCAGAGGGTCCCCCCAAAAATGTGAAGGGCATCTACTTCATTTTCCATCCAGTCTTGCGGAAGAACTAATCCCCCTAACTTTTGGCTGGTAGTCATCATGAGTATCTTCATCATCTTCTACATCATCCATTGCTTGACTCATTCTCTTGAGCATTTGATGCATCCGTAGCTACTTATTCATCGTCACTACGCTATTCTTCACTTTCATCATCAATGTTCTCTCTTCTTCATTTGGTTCTTTTCACCATCCTCTCTATCATTTTCTTCAGACCTCTCATCATCCGCATCAGAGTTTGCAATTCAAAATCATTAATATCTTCTTTCTCATCACTACTATCGTCATCGGTATTTTCACTATCACTCTCATCTTGGACTGGAGAATCAGCTGCACAACATCTGGTCTGGTCCCCGCTGCTCATTGTTGTCAGACTCCTTTATGTGGTCATTATATATTTAATGCTCTCCACACTGTCCTTACACGAGTATCAATTACCATGCACCAATGAAAATCTATCTCCATGGCCTGTGGTAAACTCCAATTACTATCATACCTTAAGTCACTGATTATAGCCTGCAACTCATCCCAATCTAGTAACAAAGGGTGGGCATCTTTCAATTGTTCCTTTCTGTCCCGTGTGACCTCCATTTGGTGCCTTGATTAACTTTCTACCATAGTGGATTTTCAGCAGAATTCTCCCCACAAAGGACAAATTTTGTTGTTATAATTTGCTGAAACTATGGAAACTAAACAAACAACCGATAAGAATAACTTTGACACAAAAACCAAACATGGACAAAAAAAAAATATCAATGGCAGACTAAATGGACTGAAACAAACAAAAAAATAGAAGACAGAATCAAACAAAAAGCTAGTGAAGCTAATTGGACAGAAACAAACTGGTATTGTGATTTGTTATCATCTCTTTGAATTAATTTCTCTATTTCAATTAATTCCTCTCCAAAGGAACTACCATGAGATCAAGTATAAAAATTTGTTAAAAGCTAATTTGAAGATGCTGAAAGTAAATAAAATTGATGCTAGAAATACTTATCGTTTGTGTCCAACACTCCATCCCTCTATACGTGTGTGCTTTTTACGCTTAGTTTTGTTTGCTTCTTTTAGATGACTGAAGTTTTTTACTTGCAGTTGTCCTTCTGTATGTTTGTGTTTCATGCTTAATTTTTTTTCCCAGATAACAAAAGATCTTTGCTTGTAGAGAAGAATCTTCTGATGGGAACAGTATCTGGAGCATGCACCACCTGTTCTAGGCATCACTTTATTGTGTCTGCACTTTAGCCAATCAAGATCTATATCATGAAGATGCTGAAGGTAAATAAAATTGAAGAAGAAATAAGAAGTTAGGAGCAGAAGTGGTAAAGAAACAGAACACTATTCAATAGCTGGAAACTTCAACTAGGATGGATAATGGCAATGTATCTGATGAGGCAACAAAGTCCCTCTTTGTGAAGGAACAGTTCAAACAGCCTAACTTTACAGTGGAGAGATCTAATATTCCTAAATCTCAGAATCCACTTCAGGAAACTTCGGACAATGAGGACTCTGAAGAGATTGAGGATGTGAGTACCTTACTTATTGTGCTTTAGTAGTGTTTGCTTTTTTGAGGGGTGAATTTGTTTGACATATTTATGCTTCTTTACAAGTGATCATTATATAGCTAGATTGGCTTCATTTTTATCTATCATACAAATTTTAACAGAAATGGCCAAGTGATCACCAATATCTAATGGTGCCAGGGTGAAAAGATAATAAAAAAGAAACTGCTTCAAAGAAACAAATAGGGGAACGAGATTTCAACTTATTACCATCATTCAATTCTTCTCCAGATTTAGCCTGCTTTAGAGCCCTACTAAAGTTTATGAACAGTTGTCAGGTGTCAATTTAACAGAGCAGATGGATGTTAATAGGACTGAATGGAGGAGATGTATTTATGTAACTGATCCCAACATTTGAGATAAAGGATCCACTTGTTGCTGTTGTTATCAGATGTCAACCTAACATGAAATCTTCATGAGTTTGTACCAAGATCCTTTGTCTAGTCAGCTATCAAAAAGAGAGAGGTTAGTCCACATGTAGAAAGAACCATCTTATTGATAAGGCAATTTGAGCTCATATGACCAAGGACTAGTAACCTTCCAAATCTCCTAGACTAGTAAATTGCTTAGAATCTAGAAAAAAAGATGACGAGGTTTGGATTCACATTCATTTAAGATGCAATAAGTCGAAGAGGCAGGTGAATAATATCTTCACAGGCATGTTCAAATGCAGAGCTGTAGCCTTAAAACCAGAAGCTTGAAGTATGGTATCTTTCCAGTTACTGTGTTGAGGTGCCAGCAGAGTTAGTTAACTTCTTGTTTTTGCTTTTTTGCATAAACTGCATGGTCATGACCGCTTTCCATAAATCTTCAGTGTTTACTGTCCTATATGTGTCAATTATCTCTTTCATTTTGTTGAGAGAATTGAAATGAAAACGAGTATAGGTGTTGTTTTACCAGAAGATGGTTCCGACTCAGTCTGTACAAAAAGGTCATGGTTACTAATACAAACAATTTCTTCAATAAAACTGCTTTTCTATTTTCATCTCTGTTTCCGTTAAATTCACATCAGGGTGTAGACTAGAAGCCTTCATTTCCAAGGCTTGTAAGCTAGGCTATTCTTTTCTGAGTTAAGCACTAAGGAAAGGACTTAATCGTATTTGTCTCTCTCTCTCTCTATAATCACAAGTTCTTGTCCTCAAATAATATGGTGTAATTGTAATACTGAAATTATGTTTCTCAAACTTGGAATTTATTAATGGATTCACCTTCTTTTAAGTGTGAGAGATGCATACTTAAAGGTCTCCGTACTTCATTCCTCGAGATTTGTATCCATGACATTTGAAGACTCCTAAGGTTGTAGTATATACTCTGATACCAAAAATTATGTAACCGCATGCGTTGAGCTCCATGAAAATAATAATGCAGCACAAAACCACTATGCCCAAAGAGTTGTGGATAATATCTGGGGCTTGATTGTGGGTGGGTGGGGTTGGGAAGGGGTTGGTGGTTGGGTTGTGGAGGATCTTTTTCCCCACAACTTTCATGAAGGAAACCGACCTGCAGATTACTTGGCCAACCATGGGAGCGAGGGTCTAGAGATTGATGTTGATGGGCCAACGAGGGACACCGCTCTGAAGGAACTTGTTCGAGTAGACAAAATAGGGTGTGGTTCCACCCATTGTACCAAACAACAACAACAACAACAACAAGAGGAATCTGAAGAGGAAGAGGGAGGGGGAAGGGAGGGAGGAAGGAAGAAATTGATATATAAGAGCAAAGGGATTTTTTTTTCCTTTTTGGGGTTGGGGGGGGGGGGGGGGGGGATGGGAAAGAACACCATAGGAACCAAATAGATGTTTTGGAGAACTTCTAGTCCATATAAAGGTAAGGATCTGACATAGTGGAGGTAGACATATCTTTTTAGAACTTAATACCTGGTCAATGGGTTGGGCTGAGGAATCTTGAGAACTATTTAAATAGTTAAAGCTTAGTTTCGAGGAATTTTGGGATGTGCTACTTGTTCTTAGATCGTAAATTTGGCATAATATTAGCATCTCGCGGTTTTGGATTGTTTGATGTGACACAAGATGAACAATTAGATTCTAGAGACATAATTTATGTTTACAATAGATCGCCATTTGGCAAGTATCTTAGAGGACTATCACCAAATTGATAGCCAGTTCTAAGTAAATACTTCCACTTGGCTTCATGACCTGGAGTTACATACACTCCATGGTGACCGTTTTTTAATAGAAGAGTTCACTGATGATTTTCTATTAGAAGATAAAAATATTACCCTCAGCCTTCGCTACAACTTCATTTTTTTTTTTTGTGCAGTGGCAGGGATTTTAATAGGATATCAAGAGTAACCGAGGTTCCATTTTCATTGGACACACTAAGAAGTAGATTAAAAAATAAGTGTTGTGCAAGAAAAATATATAAATATTACCCTCACTGCTCATCTCAACTTCAAAGTTTTGGTATAGTGGCAGGGGCTTTAATAATTTCATTCATCACACATCTGCATAAACAAGAAAGTTTGTTCTAGCTCTGTTATGAGTGAGGTAACTGCGAAGAGGTGTGGCCCTCCACTAGAAGGTCTACGTCTTCTACACTTGACATTTTAAAGGACAATGCTACAACCAAAGTTAAAGTATGATATCTGGATTCTTGTTTTTCAGCTATTCTAGTTGAACTGATATTTTGGTTTCTAATGGATATAAGTTGGTTGGTTATGGTTACGTAGGAATTTCTTAGTTATTTGTATCTTACAGGTTTCCACCCTTCTCCATTTTTGCAATGTTATTCATGTATGTATGTGATATTTTCTACACAATCTGGACGCAGGTAAAAGTCTGTGATATTTGCGGAGATGCAGGCCTTGAAGAATTACTTGCTATCTGTAGTAGATGTAGTGACGGTGCTGAGCATACGTGAGTATTTGTTTTTGCATATACTATGTTTTAATGATTTACTTATGGCTTGATTATCTTGAGGTTATGCACTCAATTGTTTGTTTTTAACCAGATACTGCATGCAGAAAAAATTGAATGAACTCCCAGAGGGTGATTGGTTATGCGAAGAATGCAAGGTCAAGGAGGAAAATGGGAATCAAAATGATAAATTGGAGCCTGTAGCAGGAGCTTTAGGAGTAGAGTGCTTAAATAAAAGTGACCAGAGTGCCAACAGTGATTTTAATCATAAGCATTTGCCTGAGTTAGATACCAAGGGATTCGATTTAGAAGAAAGAGAAGCCAGTGAAAGGCCTCACAGCTCACAAATCTCTTCTAAGAGGGAGGAAGACAGTTTGGAGGTTGATCTGAAAATTGCGAAAGGGTTTTAGAATCAACTGATCTCTCTACAAGAACAGCTGATGCCAAGAATAAATCTTTATCACATGAGGGTTCATTTAACAATCTGGGTGCTGGTAAAGCAAGACAGGTGAAGCCAGTGGCTTCATTTGGAGGTCAATCTGGGAATAATTTGATCTTTGCTCGGTCACAAACATTTTCAGTTTCTAACTCATCAAAGATGCTTGACCCGGTTCAATCATCACGGGTAAGTTTGCACAACTGAGCAAACCGCAGTTGCCACATGTAAGCATGTTGGCAGAGATTGTAGTTTCTAATGCATGTATATCTTTGTCTTGTGACAGGGCCTCTATCAAAGTCAGTTTCTTTTAACAACTCTAATATGAAACCTAAAGTTCAATTTTTAAATAGTGTTCCTCCTCATAAACAAAACATGAATAGAGAATCCAACAATACGAAAAAAGGACAGGTCATAAAAACGAGTGAACCTGCATCTTTCAAGAACATCAGATCGGGTTACTCCAGTGCTGAGGGTATAATTAAAACCCAATCTCTTCATCCCCCACAACCTGAGGACCATAGAGGTCTAAAAGAGAGAGTTGTGGTAGAAAAGAAAATTGCTATGCCAGAAGGCCCGCTTGTCAATCCTACACCTGTGGCCGGTATTGGCAATCTGCACTCAAAGGTGGATCCAGAAGTTGGCATTTTATCTGAATCAAAGGTTCTGGATATCAATAGAGGATTACATGATAAAGATAATTCAGGTAAGATTCCTTTCTTGATCTGGATACTCCTGCTGTTCTTGTATTTCTGATTTTCTTAGCTTTGTTCTTTAAATCAATTATTGTGTTAATTTCCTCTCTTACGTCTAATTAGGATGCAATGAAGGGAAGTCATTGCAAGTTTTAAAAAAATTTGGACATTCATCCTTGATTCCAACAGCCCAAAGGCCTTGCCAACCTGTCACAAAAGAAGATTTGCATGAGGTTTCCGGTGCTGCTGATAGATCATGCAGTATTCTTAATGCATCTTTGCAAAGAACTGCACCTCAAATCGTAGAATTCTCACATGGGAATGACAAAATGAAGGATGCAACCCTTTTGGGTATCTCAAAGCAAGCACCTCCATGTGGCAGTGGATTACTACGATGTAGAAAATGTAATGAAACAGGTCATCCTACACAATTTTGCCCAATTTACAAACTCCCTATGACTGTGCTTAAACCTTCTGCTGATCAAAATGCAAGGGATCGTCATAACAAAATTAACAAGACAATAGATGCTGCTAGTGCACCTATTTTAAAATCTGCAATACGAAAGGACATTAGGCTGCCAAATCATTCTGAGAAAGCATCAATTCCTAGTGCCAATTCGAGCTATGAAGTCCCTCCCAAAGATTTACTATCAGGTTCTAACAGTTGCATCAGGAAATTGGGTCATCTGGAAAGAACAACTTATAGCCAAGGTATTATAAGGAGTGTTGATGATCCTAGCAAAAGAGCAGCTTCTGTTGATTTGAATCTACAAGTTTTACCAGTTGAAGCTTCATGTGTCCCCAGAGAAAACAAGTTAAATCCAGTTGTTACCATTTCAGATAAATTGAATACAAAGTCTTTGCATCAAGCCTTGTCCAGTACAGCTTCTGTTCCGGCAGATATACTGAGAGCTTCAGTAATACCAGAGCTTGAATTCATTTGGCAGTAAGAAAGTTTTTCTGGCCAACTTTTAGTTATTAATTTACTGAGAAGAGTGTGATTTCACCTTTTCCCCAAAGATCTGATATATGGTAGTTTGTGAAATGTTTAATTATCCTGATATTTTTCTCCTTAAACTTGCAGAGGTGGTTTCGAGGTGTTGACATCTGGAAGACTATCCAAGTATTGTGAGGGAGTGCAAGCCCACTTGTCAAGTTATGCATCACCTAAAGTTCTTGAAGCAGCAACCAAGTTTCCATGCAAAGTCCAGTTAGAAGAAGTAACTTATGTAAGCTCGTGGCCTTGTCAATATCAGGGACATAGCCCTGGAGAGCATAATATCGCACTCTTTTTCTTTGCTAAAGATATTGAGAGGTTTGTTGATGTGTTCATTGAACTTTTACATGCTACTAGCATTATACATTGTGAGGTCTAACTTTCTTTCTGTTGATTCTGGTATAGTTACGAAAAAAATTACTCAAAGCTGTTAGAAGATATGATTAAGAACGATTTGGCTCTCAAAGGAAACATTGCTGGAGCCGAACTTCTTGTTTTACCATCAAATAAGTTACCACAGAACTCCCAGCGTAAGAGAATCTTCATTTTAAGAAGCACTGGGGTTTGATCCATGCATTATTGACCTTTTTAACACTCTTGGCAGTCAATCTATCTGCATAGCAGGCATGATTTATAAATTGACATGACTATCCTAAATCCAAATCTAGTCTGCTGAATTCTCTTTTGATCTCTCTTCTATTTCAGGATGGAACAGGTTATTCTTTCTTTGGGGTGTATTCAGACGAAGGCCCAATTTCTCAGAAAGCCAGCCCCAGTCACAGGATAAGCCTTTGGGGGCCAGTTTAAATTCGGAAATATTGGTTCAAGGTTTGCCCATCCCTGTTTCTGAAGCTTCCGTATCTCAGATAGTAAATATAGTGATACTCCAGATAACAGAAAATCTATTTGTGAGGAATTAACTGAGGTGAAGGAAGTTAAATCTGTTGTATCTGAGAATTTTCACTCAACTACACCTTCAGGTACTGCACTTAACTCTAGCAGGTTTCTTCTCCAGTTACGTAGCTTACTTCTTTTAATTTATATTTATATTTTTTTCCTGAATCAGGTCCCCAGATGAATGTCATCCTTTCAAGATCCAGAGAAGGAAATGACGTCGCTACCATGGTAAAACTATCTTAAATCTCTTGCAGGCATAAATTAACAGTGTCCCATTTTTAATATTGATCTTGGCAGGTTATCATTCTGATAATGAAGTCACCTCAAATGAATCAAACTGGATCGGACTATTGCTTCTGTCATGCAAATGTCTTGCATCCTAATTCTAGATACAGTTCCTATTTGATCACTCATTCTGTATCTAAAATCTTACATCATCTCATTTGTTAGCCATGTGCCATCAATCATTCTCATTGTCCCATTTTTTCCCAGAAGTTATGTATGTTACACATTCAACAAGTGGTGCTTGTGTATTTTTTCTATTTACCGCCGGATTCATTTACAAAACGAGATGAGCTTTTAAGTTATTACTTTGTCTTAGACAGAAGTAACTTCTGGAGCCAATTTTGAGAAATATTTCGGAGTAATATCTTTTAAAAGTTTTCCTATTTTTGTATGGATGGATACACATATACTTCTTGACATCCTATTCCTAATTTTTTTAAAAAAAAATTAGCATCTAACTATTATGGCCATTCCCATACTCCCTCAATGGTCTGGCTCATAACACCTCCAGTGTGTTTCCTATCATTTATATTTTACCTTTGCATAGTAGCAAATTTTCTTGTTCTTTCTTGCTAACTACCTTGACCATAGCAGCTAGGTCTTTCTTATGTTGAGCCAGACTAATTAGTGCATCAACATTTTGTATTACAAAACTGATCAATACACGGTGTGAATTTTGGTCTTGGATTATGGCTTCAGTTTTAGTGTCCTACTGTTCTCACCTAACTACATAGTTTTGCCACCTGTAGTTAATTTACATATATTTCCTTCTGCAGCACAATGCTGAAGTCAGTTAACTTTTGCAGTCAAATAGTATGCACATTTCTTTTATTTTTCTGTAGCAAGGAATGTAGTTTGATTATCTTGAGTGCCTATTTGATACTAGTAATTAAGTAGCCTGTTGGGTATTGTGAAGCTTTTTCTCGTTATTGGTACTTGTTGGCTAACACTGGCCTTCTGTTTTTCCAGCAGAAGAATTTTGGTTCAGAAGACAGGAAAGTTGATCCTTCACATCATGAGGAGAAAATTGAGAAAGGGATCTTGATGAAATGTGATGTTTTCTTGGGTAACAATCAAGGTGACAAAGTGATGGATACAAGGCCCAACAGGAAACGGCCGCTCCCAACACCCATAGAAATAACCCCTCATGCTGTTGATGTAACTTCTGGTGAAACAATGGATTTGAACCAGATGGTTGACTGTCCCCCCGTAGATGATAGAAGGGAACAGAAGAAGATGAAGCCTGAAAGTGGAAGGCATGATGGTTATAGTCAGCAAGAAGAAAATTTCAGCAATAGTTTATCATCAAATGTTCATCCCTTGTCTCCCAGTTTCTCAAGTCACAGTTTTGACAGGGAGACGGTAGTGCCTGGGAGCTCGAGCACTGATGTAAGCTGCTTGTTCCCAGTGGAACTGGGCTTGGTAAGGGATACAGTGGATAACAAAGTTATTCCAGCTTCTGATGGCGAAGGACCTGCAGACATTCCAAATTTAGAGCTAGCTTTAGGTGCCAAGAAGAAAATGCCTGAAGAAGCCCTGCCTCTGCCATCCTCGAATAGTGGAGATGATATGGCAGGCTCGCTTTCTCTGTCTCTTGCTTTTGATTCCTTAGATAAGGAACCAAAAACCTTCACCTCTACTTGATGTGGCCTTGGAAACTCAAAAGTCTCTTTTGGAATAGACATGAATTGAAAATCATCAGCATTTCATGCCCATATTGAATGTCATGTCTTTTTGAGGATTCCAGATGGAACAATGTGAGCCCCGCCAACTGTGCATCTGCCGTACAAGATTGGTAACAGGAAGGCTGCAATCGTCTTATTGATGCCGGGTGCTCTCTGGTTATATCTGTAATTGGTACAGTTTACATTTACCTCCTCCTGTTGATAGTGTTGCTTTCAATTAGTGTGCTTCTGTACTTTCTATTCTGATCCATGAACGTTTCTTTTTTCTTGTGCACTAGGGTAGGTGAGATGCTATGAGCTGTGATTTAGCTCAGAAGTTCTGCAAGTTTATCTGCAATAAGTTTCATTGGTCCCGGCAACCATGCAGTGCCGTGAGGTTCTCCAAGTGAAAAGTAAATGGATCCCTGGAGGAACTGTCAGTCTTCCTATACCAATATACCTCGGAAGTTAATGCTGAGTCAAGCTGAGGGGCTAAAGTTCAGCGAGGGTAATCAGGACACCCTATTTTGTTTGCAGTTTTTGTAGAATACAGTCTGGCAAAGTAGGCTAATATTGTTGTAAAAGGCAATTGTTCAAAATCTGTGTACATGAAGAGGTTTTGGCGCTCGTGTGTAACGCAGGTTGATGGTCTCTATAGAGCGTGGTTGTGATGCAAGTTTGCATATTTGTTTTCTAGATAAGAGCACAGAAATGTCCTCCTGAATTATTGACTAATGATTTACTTGGGAAAACCAAATGCTGCTGCTGTTGTGTTCAGAAAATTTAACTGTCATTATACTTAGCATATTTCATATGCATCTGTACTTTGATAGGCTGGTTGTTGGACAAGGATTTAAATATTCATAGTGTGGATTCATAAACCTAAGAAAAAATTCTGATGGTTGTCTTTTACAAAATTTGATGTAGTGATATTGGATGAATGCTCTTTGCTGTGTTTATGAAACATAGGAACTGAGTGAGATCCGACATCAATGAAATGGCCTGCACTCTGCTGATAAAACCGAGATATTTTAAAACATGTACACATAAATCAAAAAGGGGGGAGAGAGAGAGATGTCCGACATTCTGATGTTCATCTGCAGCTGGTAAAGAAGAGTAACACAATGCATTTCTCTAGAGAGTGACAGCTTCACTGCAGGGTCGACCTTATAATCTTTTCAGAACACCAATCAGTAGCATAAACGATAGAGATACAGAAAGCAGAATGCCGAGAGTTCAGTTCAAATCATATTTGATAAAGCCAATATGGGCCAAATATTGAAAAATTCAATCCAAAAAAGGGGAACTCGATCATGACACAGGTATAATAACTCGTTTATACTGTGAGCAACAGACTTGGAAACAAGGGATGCGGCGCTAGATTTCACGATGCAATCAAGTAGAATGCTATATTAAGTAACTTGCGGAGCGGTGGCCACCGTTCTACATGGCGGCTTCAACTTCTGAGTCAGCTTCAACAGGTTCTGACACTGCTTTGCTCCCGCCACCTCTCAGTCGCGAAGAGACATTGTCAATGGCGGAATTGAGTTGGCTTATCTTTGCATTCAGAGTCTGGCGAGTCTTCTGCTTTTCAAATCCACAAAGGAAAGAAACTTCAATAAGAAACATGATACTCTGAAACCAATGCTTGAACATGAAAATTATAGGTTCTCACCTCTAAACCTTCATCATAATAGACGGGCCGCTTGGCCTTGCGAAATCCATATTCATCCTCATTCAGAATTGATCTCCTGATCTGCAGAAGAAACCGTGCAAATCTCAGCTTAACTAGCATATGCTGAAAATGCTAGACAAACATTAACATTGAACTAATTATGCAGGAATTTCTAATTTGTCTTCAGAATACATTATGTATTATTGATTGAGTTTTCCCTGATTTTTGTCAGGGCTACCAAGTGCCTCCTCCTGGTCCCTATACAGCTGGAGATCTGACAGAGTCCATTGCTGCAGCATTGCCACCGTGTACCGTACACTGCTCATCCTCATCCAAGGGTTCTACTGCATTAAATAGCATGGACACTCCTATCACAAAGCTGTGTTATGTTGCCACATGTCGAACAGGTGTCTCGTTTTTATTTTCTAAAGTTTGTGATGTATTGGTATGTCGTGTTCATGTCAGCGGCGTGTCTGCGTTCGTGCCGCAGGTGATACGGCCTCGTGGTCTACCCTTGGGTTTTTGTGCTTTACATACTGTAGCATTTTGGCTCTTTAGCTCTGTCCTGTGTCTCCTGTAGATGAATGTGATAATGTGATTACCTAAGAAAAATCACATCATCTTCGTCTAGAACTTTCCGTGGTCTACAGAAACTTGAAGGCGTTCTCCACTGTTGCATGAGCATAAGTTGCAGTCTAGAAAAAGGTAGAGGTCTAGATGTCAAACGGCCCTCAAGGATATGGCATTATCTTCTCTTTAAATTTGTCATCTAAGTCTTAGAGGGTTGATGTAAGGTCGAGGGTCAGTCCTAAAAAAATGAGTCTATTATTTTTCTGAAGCTTTCTCTAGTGTATCTCTACTTTGTAATGTTCGATAGCTAATCCTTTAGGAGAGGAAAAGGCATGACTATGATATATTCCTGTCTCCTAATTGTTTAGAGGTCGGAGATACTGAACACTTGGTAACACCTGAATACTAATATTCACGCCAAGAATCTAAAGGAGGACTGCTGATAACAAAATATCTGATACAAATAGGAGGAGTCCGGACACTAAATTATCCTCGATGATTCTTGACCGATGCTATAACTTAATTGGTCATGCAACCCTCTGCAACCTGTCTTAATATTATTTTCTTGGGCATGAGAAAGATTGTGATTGGAAGAGATTAAAGTTCATCCATGTTGTCAACTGAAATGAGGTATAAAAAGCCTGTGTATCAATATATAGAAGATGGTAAATGATTATCATATCCTTTTTTTTCTTTTTGAAGGAACAATATGTTTGTATATCCTCTCTGCACGAACAATTGTTAAAAAGAGTTTCCATAATTACATATTCAACACCATAATGTGAAAGACAAAATAATGAGCATGATGGAGCAAAACAAACCAGCCAAATAGACATCCAACCCATCCCCGGGTTTGCTAAGTGGCACTAGCTACATGGATAACTGACTAAATTTACGTAATATTTACAACGTTCTGTCAACCTTTGTGACTCAGTCCCAAGTTCCTCCAAGTCAACCATGGGCACGCAAGGAACTAAAAGGGACATGCCTGGTCAGTTTACACTTGGGCAAGTGCGGTTTGCTACAAGGAATTGCATTCTTTCCCAAGCACAGGATAAAAGCCAAGGGGCCAAGTTGGAGCATGATCCACCTTGGTATAATGCTATTGAGATTGTATTCCAGCTTGGCTAAGTTAGCGGGAAAAAAAGAATAAAACTACTTAATATTTCCTTTCAATTAATAGAGCGGTTGCGGACAGTTGGAAACCAAATTGCCTCTCGCTGCTAAGGTTTCTGGGATAACTTGACATTTGGCATTTAAATTTTCAGAATAAATTTTCATCTTATTAGTTAAATAACCAACTTATTAAGTTTTACTGCATGATTGAATAGAAGGGCATTGTGGTATTTGCAAATATATAAACTCAAAGATGAATAGATACAGCAATATATCTAAGAAATATATGAAAAAGTATGTGCTGGCAATGAATGAGTAATTCCCTTTTATGTCAAATACTAGTGAATTATCTTACTGATCGATCTTTTTTAAGCAAGTACAAGAAATCACCTGTGGGGCAAAGACATAAGCCAGTGTCCCAAAGATTGCTCCTCCCAAGAGAAAACCAGCAAAAAAGTCACCGCCTCCCCCACTAGAATTTTCACTGCAAATAAATTTAAAAAAGAATTAGATATTTGTTTACAAATAAAAAAATTCACAAAGATGTTGAAAAAAAATATATGGTACTGTATACTGAACCACATGAGTTCAATACTCTTCTTTAATGACAAGAGAGTCTTCACAAAACTATAGTAGGCTGCCTCTAACGTTTATAGAATTGAGAATTTCCAACTGAACACTAAAAAATTAGTGCAAGAATTCACCAAAACCTTTTAAACTTGACAAAATTTTTGAAATGCAACCCTCCGTCATTCAATGCCAAATTCTCAGCCAGGACAACTATTATGAGGAGACAAGACTTCATAGTGAAAACAAGATACAGACTTACAATATGGTATCTTGTTGGTCACACAGTTCAAGCTCATTTAACAAGGAAGTCCTCTAGATTTTCCCATGCTATGAAAAAGTCTAGAAGTAATTAAGATAAAGTTTCTCTGAAGAAATAAATCCATCTTTAAGGTACAAAAATAATGCAAGGATCTAGCATTCCCCAACAACAGCATTTCATATAATCTGTAAACTAATCTTCCCAGATCAATCAAATGTCAAAAGAAATCAACGTGTGCAAGCTTTAGGACATTCCAGTTCCTCCATATGGGCATCAGCTTGGCATGTGAAGGGCCATAATACTTCTTTAATTCAGTACTATTATTAAGTTAGTCATCAGTAAATTATTTTTCACCCAACCTATACAAACTATACTGCATCTCAAATCAGAAGGCAAGAAAAGTTATAATCTTTATAGCACCCTTAGTTACATCATTGGATGTGCCACAATTAACCAATTCATGTGAAAACTTCCTCGACGGTTTGGAATCTCGATAGTAATTTCAATCCCAGTTCGTCTTTGTTGGCATTGGTGCCAAGAGTGACGAAAGTTTGCAATTTTCTATCAGAATTATCAGATTGTCGGTATTAGTAGCTTAATAAAGTTAAAAACTGTTCTAGAATTTTAAAATTACAAAAAACAGAGTAAGGCAACCAACAATGTTTGGTATTTTTTTTAATAATTGATGAAGATTAGACCAAGACTCGATTAAAACTCGTATAATCCAATAGTTGATGCAACAGTACATTCTAGATAGATATGGTATATTGAATACTACTCTGATTTATATGACTAAATAGAAAATTTAAAGTTTTGAGAAAATCAATTTTAAAGTTGCTTCTTATAAAATATTAATTATTACCGAACATACTTACTGAGTTCTAATAATATCAATATGGTATTTGAGTATTGATTTGGTTTACATAAATAATAGAACAGTTAAAATTTTGAAGGGCAAAAAAAACGGTTTTAAAGTGCAAAAGAGAGCCTGAACTAAACCCTACACTCCCTGCTCTAAAATTAAAACAAGAAAAGAGTGCGAAGCAGGGGTGTTTGTGGGGGGGGGGGGGGGGGGGGGGGGGGGGGGATGGTGGTGTTGTTGTGGGCTCATCTGAACGTCTGAAATAAATTATAAGATTCGATAGACAACAAAATAGACCCTTATTCTGCCTCCAAAACATGCTACAATGCTAGTTAGAGCCAAATCTATGGTCAAAGCTGTAACAGAAATGTGCTATCGTAAGCGCAATTGCTTCATGATATTTGGACTATGTTCTTTTGACATAATTGAGAGGAGTATTTTTCCAACTCAGAAAATTACAGGGCAAGTTACGCCTTTCCAACTTGGGGGAAACTTGCCTCCTTCATGTTTTTATTACAAAGGATTCAGCTTACTATTGAATTATATTTGAAAAAATACACATAAATAGTAGCAAGATCACTTCAATGAGAAATTATTCATAAATAACACTAGCTACCTGTAATTAGCACTGAGAGACAGTTTCTTACGGTGATTAAACTGCCTTGATTTTTTATGCATTACCAATTGAGAAGGATTAGCCCCGAACGCTTTGAGCTTCTCGCACTGGAGGCCAGAAAGTCTGAAACTGAGTTCCACCTAACAAGAGAGGAAATAATATGAATGCCTTTTACACCAAAGCAGCCAACAAGTAACAACACTAAGAGTTTGATTGGCAGCACAACGATATAATTTAATGAAGTATAATATTAATGCTTCTCAATATTTTCCCCATGCCAGTATTGTTCTAATTTAGTTGAGGAATATGAAGTTCTCATTTGCCACATGTTTCTAGTGTTTTGATTTTTGCTAGTCCTAAGTTATTTTTATTCTTATTAAATAACGAAAATGGTCAAAAATGGTTGTTACCATGCATCATCAATGTGATTACTTGAACAAAAGAGATATTTCAGTGGATATAATCAAAATTATAAAGATAGAAATCCCAGGAAAACATCATGAGGCCACAAAAACAAGTTTGCACATTTGAAACTCTATATCTCACCAATCTAATCCCCTTGTTAATGACATCACATTAATATAACCTGAATATTTCTACATGCCCCATTTCTAAAAGGTTCAAAGAAAATGAGTAATTCACTTCTTTGGTTGGCTGTGCAAAATAATTAAGGATGTAGCCCTACAGATGCCATTGTAAAAATAAATCTAGATGGGCAAAAGGAAAATGGTTGGAGTAGTTCTGCGATGATCGGGATCATGACAAGTCTAGATGAGGAACTTATACAAGCTACAAACTTGTCAATGAACTGGAAGCTTCTGCAATTTACCTCTTCTCTTTTTCCTTTTCAAAATTTTCTTCTATCTTTGAGGCATCTAGTGTTCAATGTAAATTACGTAATATTAACAGCTTCAATAAACCATGAATTCCACCTAAAATCAGAGATTATTTACACTACACCGCCATTCAAATAAAAACAAAAATTGAATAATTCTCAACAAAACCAAGATGATCCTGAAATGATCCCAAAAATTTTTACCGATCAACACAAAGAGAACTAATCCAACTTCTCCCCAAAATCAAAAAATCACAACATGAAACCCAACGAAACTGGATCAAAATATATCAAAACAAGAGCAAGACGAATCAAATCATTCTAGGGTTAATCCGATGCCAAGTCCAAGGGCCACAAACTTTGATTCAATATTTCGAGTTTAATAAAAATAAATAACTATATGATAATAATAATAATAATATAAAATATAAATATAATAAAATAAAATAATACCAAAAATAAAAAGCTCACCAGTTACGAAGAGAGTAGACAAAGAGGTGGCCATGGCGATCGCGTGAAGCTGCGAGCGGAAGCGAGAGCTAGTTCTCGTTCGCAGTGCGAGAATGGGGCCTCATATATCTCGCGGCTCCGTAATTACCCTCATGTTTTGAGGCAAACGATGAAAAGATGGTTGTGGTATAATAGTAATTATGAGATATTCTGGGGACAGGTCTGGGAAAGAGAGGTCTCTGATTTTTAGTAAGTCCGTGTCGGTGAAACCGATGCGGGGGGGGGGGGGGGGGGGGGGGGGGGGGGGGGCAGCATCAGCTTCGGCTCCTCCGCCGGTCCGAGGGATGTGAAGGGGTTAGGCTCATGTGCCTGAGTCACACACATACACATATGAACCGAATTCATGTGAGGGTCCGTTCGTTTCAATTTCATAATTTAGAAATTTGTAGTCCCGTCAATCAACTTTCACGTGCAAGGAACACACGGTTTCTCTTGTTGCAAAAATTCGTCCTCATTTTAAATTTCTGCGTGGTGAATTCGAGAGAAATTAGTTAGTATTATACATGAGAGCTCGCATAATAATAACCAATTTTAGCAATATCTAATTAAACACAATCTTTAAAATTAATGATTGATCTGATCTGAGTGAACGTAATATTTCTCGCCCCAAAATGAGAAACAAACAGGAATCATTCTTTTTTTTTTTCCTTGGGTTAAGAGGGTGTGGAATAGAGAGAGAGAGAAAGCCAACAAAATCTAATTATAAAATTAATTGTAAATGGAAAATGGAAAACAACGTTTGCAAATTTCAGTTTTTTTTGAACTTGTATGCAAATTCTTCGAGTTTTAAGAGAGAGTGACGTAAATAACACCATTTGTTTTTACTAGTGTCGCCTGTCGTTTGCATGTTTTTACATTTGATTAACCATGATGATCTCATCATACTTTTTCTGAATACTTACTATGCAAATTCATAATCTCACAATGCATAGCAAATTCTCGTAGTACTTTTACCAGCGGCTACAGCTTCCTGCTCATCAGTCTGAGTGTTTTGTCCTCCACTTTTTGAAATAGTTTAATATTTTATAGAAAATATATGTCATCATTCGTTTCGCGTGTCATGATTATATCAAATTGGGGGTTCAATGGATTCAAAGAAGTGGGCATAAGCAAGAAAATGAGGATGTTTCATTTCTCACTTCTCTGTCTATCCAAACACCGTAAAAGAAAATAAGAAAACCTTTTTTTTTTTCTCTTTTTCTTTTACACAATCATTTCCTCACTTTCAAGGTGTTATAGTTAACTTATAGTCATGTAAATCTCATTTGTAATAAGTTATAACTCAAAATAATTAATTTTGTGATCATGTAAATCTCATTTTGCATCTAATTACAGTTTATTTTTTAAATTTTCTTAATTATATTTTATTTAATATTATTTCGTGCTTAATTTGTAGTCAATTTTTCTACTTCCGCTTTCATACCATTTAAACGCCGAAAAAGATATAACATTTTTCAAATCACACTTTCCAACAACATTCAAACACCGAAAAACTCGCTAACTAATTCTTAAGTTCCAAAATGAACTATTACTATTTCCTGACCTTCTCCCTGACCAAACAACCCTTTGATTGAAGTGGGGTGTCTATCCATCATCTTCAACTTATGTGTCATCATTAGGAATTTACACGTTTTTGAACTTTTCACTGATTTATGTCTAGTCTGCCTCTATGGAGCTCATAAACTAAACTAGGAGATGAGTGAATATGTAATTTTGGTAAAGCATAACTCTATTTCAATTTATTGGTATTTTTTGTAATGTGAATTTTATGGTTCCCTTGGCAAAAAAGAAAATTTTTGAAAGTGGAATTGGGCATTAAAAAAAAAATCAAAATTCAATAATACTGTTAAAAATCAACCTTTTCAAAGTTTTTTCAAAAACTGAACTCTGACACGACGTGTCGATGCTACATCAACGACGAGCGTTTTGCCTCGCAACGTTTGGCGTCAGTTTTATCGTCTGGAGCTGACAATTCAGGACGAGAAACATATTTTTTCATTTTTCTTTGTCCGGGGTTGACTACTCGGAACAAAAGAGATTTATTTTTTTCATATTTTTCTAGGGCTGCCAACCTCAGACAAAGAAAACAAAAAAGAAAAATTTTCCTCTCTCCCCTTAAGGCGCCAACGTCGGTGAATAATCCAGGCACGACTTATGACCACGAGGAAGTCTGCTGCCTCCTCGTGTCGCCGTCCTCGTCGCCACTCCCCCACTCTCGTTTTCATCTTCCTTGCCGCCGCAACCCAGCAACAGTAGCCCTCCCTGTCGTTGTTGTCGCCTTCGTCACTCTTCTCGTTGTCGCCCTCGTTGTCGTTGTTATGGATGCCTTAGAGAAGGAGAGAGGGAGAGAAGAGGAAGAGGAGGAGAGTGGGATAGATGAGAGGAAAAAAGAATTTTAAAAGTTCTTCTTATTGAATGAAAAAAATAATTTTTTTTTGTACGGAATTATCAACCCGGACAAAGATACAAAATGCTCCAACAAAGTGTGACCTCCATCGTAACGCCGATGTGACATATCAGAGAGCCTTTTTTTGAAAATGTTTAATGGAGGGCGGATTTTAAAATAATTTAAGAGTTGGATTATTTTGAATAAAATGCCCAGCGCACAAAGATCAAACCCGGTGCTTTTCTCACCCCCAATTTCCCGCTCCCACGCTCCACAAGGCCACAACAATCTTCCTCTCGACGCCACCATCGTACCAAAATCCCCAAAATACCCCGAAAATCAACGGCCAGATTTCGAAAAAGCCACCGCCTTTCCTCATTCGCCCACAGTTCCCTCAAAATGAACCGCTGTGCAGGTCAGAACTCCTCTCCCATTTTCGCCTGCCCTCCGCTTTTTCTCCGCAAAAAAATCTCCGATCCAAATCTCAGTCTCCCCTCTTTCCTCTCATACCTCAAAAAACCCTAGATTTGGCATCCAAATCCCAACCCCCGGCTGCTTCTCCTTCATCTGGTCGCCCTAGATGTCTAGGGTTAGCGAGAACTGGAGCGCCTCGTCCGGGCGACGCTCCAGCGGGAGCAGCTTCGGAGCACCGGCCCGGGCGCCGCCGCCGGGAAGACCACCGCCGGACTCGCCGCAGCGGTTCCTCCGTCGCTTGGGAAGCAAACGAACATCGATGCGATTCTACAGGCGGCCGATGACATCGAGGACGAGGACCCGAATGTCGCCAGAATCTGTGAGTTTCGAACCTTAATTGAATTGAATTTTAGTTTTGTGGTTTTGGAGATACTTTATTTTCTTGAGAATTGGGTGATGGCAGCTGGAAAGTAGCTGCATTCAATCAATAAATTATTATCTGAGATCATGCTGTGAACTGTATGGCAATGGCGAGTTATTGGGAGTGACAGACACAAGTCTGTAGCATTAGCTCGAAGCGTGATGCGATGAAAGATACTAGGATGGGCTATTTAGATATGACAGAGGAACTGATGCAGGACTCAAAATATTAGGGACTTAAAGAAGAAATTTCTTTTTAGATATTTTAAGTTCTGTCTTCAACTGCAAGTTTAGGTTGCTTAGGATTTGACTTGGATTCACTGCATGCTTGTCAGTTTGCTAGTTATCTGACCAAGGGGGTACTAGATGATAGAAACAGGACTTGGGGCCTATTTTGGTGGGTGTAGGAAATGAATTCAATGTTTTTCCTTTTGTCCAGATTTAGAAAGGAACTTAAAGGAGAAGAAGAAAGGATAAGAAGCGGGGGAAACAGATACAAGGTTCCCACAAGCACACCTTCCAACACATTCACTCCTCTCACATTTACTCCCAGATTTTTTTTCCTACTAGGCTCCATCCTTTAATTAGGCTTCTAAGAGATAAATTCATGACTATAGTCTACATTCTTGAAATTCCACAACTGAACTTGTTATTGTTGACTCAATTAATGAATTAACACAATTAACACTTAGGATCTGTTTGTTTCGTCGTAAAAGACCGTAAAAGACTTACCGCCCAATTACAACTAAGGTGTTTGTTTGGACCGTAATTCGTAAAATGCATTTGCAACCCAATTACAACTCACTTGCAACCCAACTACAACTCACTTAATACTCACTTACAGTTAATTTTGTGGTCATACAAATTTGTATTAATTTTCTTTAAATATTTAGTATTTATTGTAATATTTAAAAATTTTAAATCACCAAATAGTTAATTTTCTGGTGAAGTTTTTCACTTACGACTTACACATTATGATAACTAAACATCGTAAAACATAATACACTTTCCTATTTACAATTTCACAACTCCAACCATACAGTGTAAAATTATTTGCATATAATTCAAATACAATTGCAAAAGACTTTACCAATTACGACTTACGTTCAATTACGACAACCAAACATGTCCTTGCCCTGGTAACTGAATTTAACTCTTGAAATTCCACATATCATGTATACTGGATAAATTATTGAGCCCAATTACTAACCAGTCGCTGTCTTAACATAGAAGACCTTTAAATCTAAATCAGTAATAACCCTTTTTTCCTGGAATTACACCAGTTTGCTATTCGAAGTCACTTGTTAGGGTGCTATGTTAGGTAGGGCTGCTAGTGGGTTTGGTCGGGTCGGGTCTGGGAACAGTAGTGGTACCATATCCGGACCCAACCTCTCACTGGTAACAATTTTGCACCTGGACTGGACCTATTTTGAACAGTCCAGGTTCAAATCTGGGCTGCGTACCCACCAGGTTAACGACAAGGTATTTAATGCAAGAACCTATACCCACCCCACTCGTCACGCTTCGGTCCGGGGCAGGTCTAGGTCAGCTATCATGTATGAAATAACATAATATAGCTTAGATTGTAAATGAAAGGTTAGTATTCAGTTGCAAAATAAAGGTCAGTATAGCAAGCAGGTTACATCCAAAATAAATAACAAATAGCAATACATGGAAGTAGTTCCAAAAAGATAATGACATATAACTTATATTTTAAAACAAAGGGTTAATATTCAACTGCAAATAAACATACCATCCACTCTAACAAATAGACCAGAGTAAATAAATCAGAAAGAGTTAGTATAGTTAACAATATATGAAATTAGTTTTTAAATAGTTAACAATTTACAAAGTAGGTTCAAAAGAAATAATACCATCCACAGAAAGGTAATAGAGTTAACAATACATGCCAGTATGTCCAAAATATTTCAAGAGTAAATCTATTAGATTCAAAATAGTATTTTAGCCGGTTTGAGTTGGGTTTGGGTCTGGGTTCGGTAATACACATAACACCCTTCTCTGTGCCTTGACTAAACGAGTCGGGGTTGGATCCACAGACCTGATACCTAGACCCTACTCGATTTATGAACATGTCTATCTTTTAGACCCTGCATACCATTCACAAGTGGCTCAGGTCCAGATCTCGAGCAATTGTAGCAGCCCTAATTTTAAGATTAGAGAAGCCTGATACAAGTTCTGTTTAGTATTATCCATCTAAAGCCTATTAAGGCTAAATGATGAGTGTTATAGTTAACTCAGTGAATGAATAACTATTTTAGTTGAGTCTTGTCATAGATTTTTGGCGTTGTTACCCTCTCTTTCATCTATTATTTCTCTCTTCTGACCTGGGTTATATACATGGTTCACAGGCGCGGTCTCGGCCACCGACTCGGCGGGCACTGAGACGGATCAGTCTCGGCGACTCGGATCGGTATCGAGCGATACGCGCAAAACGCTACAGAGAAAGCTCAAAAAATTCTGAAAAAATCACGACAAATCTTAAAAATATGTAGACATCCACATTCATGTATCACATGTCTAAAATATATCACCTAGTATACTAAACATAAAGCGAAAGTATAAATACACGCGTCGTCGGTAGAAGCATATCAAAATACATGCACAATATAGTAAATTACACAAACTACATTCATAAATACACGCTAATGTAGTTATTCCACATTGAATTGCGATGAGACACAAAATCATCATCATAATGCCGAGTCGACCGAGTCAACTCTGATTCTCGGCCGAGTCGGCCTCCTCTGAGTTGAGTCGACCGACTCGTGACTCGGACTCGTCTCGGAGCGGGCCGAGACGGATACGACTCGGCCGACTCGGTCGGCCGACTCGTCTCCGACTCGGCCGAGTCTTTTAACCATGGTTATATAAGCTTAGTATCAGAAACCCTATGGGACATGTTTCTGAACCCTATGGGACATGTTTCTCCTTAGATACTCCTTTTCATGTGAACATGTCTTTCATAATCACTGTCACTACCACCCTCTCCCTAAAGTGCGAATCTTGTTGGCTCATTGAAGAGAGGATTTTCATCCAAATTTCTATTTGCCACTACTACTATTGACACCAGTGTGTGAAACTTTTGCTACTACTTTTCCTTTGTCTATAAATCATTGCAAACTCGTTCAGTTATTGGAGATATGGAGACCAAACCAATCCAAAGCAATTTGACATTGGTGGACATTAATCTGTGCCTAAGGCAGCCGATTCAAAGCCACACCTGGCGCAAAATTGTGTTTGGGCCACTTGGATCTATTGGGCACAATACAAGCTTTAAGTGTCAATGCTCATCAAGCTTGCCATTTCAGGTTCAATTTCTCACAGATGCCTCCCTCTCGACATGTCATCTTCATCAACATACATGCAACCTAAGTTAATAAAGTAAGAAGACAACCATAAGTAATTGTGCAAATAAAAGTGGACATGAATAATGTTAAACCTTGATATGCTTCCAGCAAGTGAAGTGTGAACAACCAATTGACTGGTCACTAAATATTCAAAATCTCGTTTTCCACAAACCGTCAAACTCCACCCTCCACCCCAAACGCACACCACCATCACCTAATCTTAAACCTCATTTGAGCAATGGTCCAACACAAGCAGCTCGAGAGCTCGCGCCAGGTGCAGCCGAGAAAGCTTCACGACTCTAGTCCCTCATTTGTTCGGGAAGCATGCTAACATAGATGCCATATTGCAAGTGGCCGATGCCAATGGGGACAAGGATCCTAGCCATGGTTTGAGATATCGATCGATTCTGATATATATTGACATCGGGTTGTGAGGGGTATAAAATACAGCCGATATTGGGGCCGATATGGCTATATGAGGCATGAGATGGCTGATATTGACAAGCGACATTGATGATATTGATATTGAAAATCATTAGCTGACAATGATACTAAAACTGGAATTTAATACCATGATTTTAGCATTTTCAGGAAACTGAGTTTTGAACCGCGATTTAGTTTGAATTGTTTTATTTGCTATGGGTTTTAGTAATGTAGTATTGGAGAAAGTATAATCTAAAATATTGGGATTTTTGTGGCAGCTGGAAGATTGATGCTTTTATGTGCGATACCTGTAGGATACAATTTTAGTTAGTAAATTATGTTGAAGTTTGTTTTAAAGTTTGTATTACCTTGTAACAATGGAAGATATTAGGATGGACTATTTAGATGTGATAAAGGAACCTTTATAACAGTTACTAGAAGCCAAAGTCGTGCTTATAAGTTATCTGGAACAACACTTATTTGCGAAGTAATGTGCATCATAAGCAATATTTATCTATTTCGACTAATTAAGGATGGATGTAAATCTAGTAGGCTAATTGTAACTGGATTAGGAGGATTCTTCAGAGTAATTCTTTTTTACCGTCATTGGCCATAGAAATGTTCTCTTCTTGACTAAGTAAATTAAAGCAACTACATTTGTGCATATATGGCTCTACAATTCCTTGGATAAGGGTGCACTCCTTTCCTTAGTGTGGTGCAGTACTTTTTGTTATTATGCTTGCGATAATGTTATAATGCAAAATGCATCAGTAGGGTGACCTTTCTGACATCTCATTTGTCTTTCATTTTATGATCAGTGTGTGAGCAGGCATACACAATGGCTCAAAACTTGGACCCCAGCAGCGAGGGCAGAGGAGTCCTACAGTTCAAGACTGGTTTAATGTCTGTCATCAAGGTACACACGCATTTTGTGGCAGGCACCCCCCCCCCCAAACCAAACACCACCAAAAAACCAAAAAAAAAAAAAAACACACACACAACAAGGATAAGAACAGAAAACAACACACCAAAAAAAAGGAAAGGGGGAAAAATGAAAAATGGATGAGAAATGATGCCAAGCTTCTTATTGACTCTATTCTGCATAACATGCTGATTTTTCAATATTGATGTATATTTTTCTATGAAATTGGCACATGTATTGCAGCAAAAGCTTGCTAAGAAAGATGGTGCAATTGATCGTCAACATGATATTGAGCGCTTATGGAAATTTTATGTCAGCTACAAAAGACGGCATCGAGTTGATGATATCCAAAAGGAGCAGCAAAAGCTGTTGGAATCTGGAAACTTCAGCACAACAAACCTGGGAGAGTATGGGCTGCTTTCAAACTTTCCCTCTCAATCTGTGTTGTATAGAGGATACATGCCACTTAAATGACTGTTTTTGTTTGATAATCAAGAAACTTCAGAAAGTAGTACATCTTCGAACTGCAGTATTGAACTGTATCCTCTTACCCCGCCCATTGTCAATTTTGTGGAGAGTTAATCTCAATTTCTAATTACTATGCCATATTTACTAAATTTCCTTCCTGATTGTACCATCTCAAAACACTTGTTACACCACCTCACATATGGCTACTTATAAATATCTTTCATGTGAGACACCACATTTATTTCAGTTCAATGATATTTAAATGTTGGATAGTTTCCCAAGCAATTAAAGAATTGAGAGGAATACTGTGAACTGATTCAATAAAAAATGTTAAAATTCGGCAGCTTGTTGATGTTTGATCCTGAAAAATCATGACCATAACCACCAAGGTTGGCATCAACTATTGGGCCATGCCACATGCCTCGTTCGTTATTTCTTTGCTAATCACATAAATGATAGTAAATCAAGATTTTTAAAATTGTCTGGTTATGTTTTTGTACTATATGGAATCCTAACAGGAATCCTAAAACCATTGATTTGGAAAGCTTACAGTTGACAGTGTTGCATTCTCTAGTGTAGTAATGACAATTAAATTAGCAAAATGAGGTAAGTAGTGCCATAGAATCTTGTGAAATTTGGCCAAGTGACACGCTTCAGCATTCAACCAACTGATTAATTATTACTATTAGCCTAGTTTCATTGTATTGTATTAATATCTGTTATGTCAATGTAATCTTGTTTTATTCTTGGATTAGGTTGGAGGCTAGAGCTGTAGAAATGAAAAAGGTTTACGCAACTCTAAGAGTATTAATTGATGTTTTGGAGGTACTTGTAAGAGATTCAAGTTCTGATGGAATGGGTAGACTTATCATGGAAGAGGTAAATTTTCCATGCACCTCTGTTACAATTTTTTTTCCTAAAAGCAGTAAACCATTTTTATGCTCCATTTACCTTTTCATTTAACATCAAGCATTTGTGCACTATATATTTCTAATGCCAAGTCAAAAATGCAAAATGCAAATCACTCCACCAATATGTAGGTTTCTTGATTTGTTTATAGGAATCACATTTCACTCTTTCTGTTATAAAATCTATCTTAAGCTTGTTACTTGATACAGCAGATTGTTTTTGAGCAACCTCAATTTTTGACTTGTTTCAGTGAAAAAAATAAAAAAATCTGATGCAACACTTGGAGGAGAATACATGCCATACAATATTGTACCACTTGAGGCGCCTTCCTTAACAAATGTTATTGGTTTCTTCCCTGAAGTATGTTGTCCCCTTCTATAAATTTGTCTCAGTTAACTTGAACTTAGCCTATTAACTTAAAGGACATAAAGAGTTGAAAAAATGAGTCTCTATGTACTAGCTGGCTGGATGTTTGAACTCGATGCACTTATAATAAGAGTAAGGGAGCTGAATAACAGATCCTATTTGTAGGGATGTAAATTCCTTTTCTCGTCAAGAAACTTTTCTTTTGTTCTAAATCCTTAATGTCAACAATTATTGTAAGTTATCTAGTTTTTCATACAGGTTAGAGCTGCGATATCTGCTATTGGATACACCTCGGACTTTGCTCGTCTTCCAGCTGATTTTGGAGTTTCTCAGCTCAAAGCCCTTGATATGTTTGATCTTTTGGAGTTTGTTTTTGGTTTTCAGGTTCATATTTTGTCTCGGAACAGTATCAACTTTATGTACTGATATGGCATTTTCTTGGATTATTTGTTTTATATATGTTATCTTGAAAATTGACGTGGCCTTCATGGAATTGTTTTCCAGTGTTCATTAAAAAAGTGATGAGCAGTAATAATTTCTTTGTTTTTTCCCCAAGGTTTGAAATCTCAACATCAGTATCAGCTGTAGTGTTCTTTTGAGAGAAAATCAGCTGTAGGTTGTAGGTTTTGTATCAGATTCATTTAGTAGCTTTTTCGTCTTGGTCGCATAGGCAATATCGATGTTGGGGGTAGGTATCAATATTGGGCAATATTTCAAACCTTGGTTCGTTTTACTTGAGCTCCAACTTGTAGTTATTTTTTAAGTGCTTCAACTTATCTAATTCTTTGCGTCAAATGCTTGAACCTTCCATCTTGAGCATCAATTGTCTTTGGCGCTTTTCCCTTTTGTCTATTTGCAACTTGAACTGAAATAAATCTTACTGTACAAATTGACTGAGTTGTATGATTAAAACATTCAACGGTTAGGGTCCTAATGAAAGCTTCACTAATGACCCCTTTGGAGCTGACAAGAGACATGCACAACTCTGACGCATTTGCATTAACAGACTACATAAAATGGTATTTACTAGCATTGATAGAGGAGAACCCGATAAGGTATTTAAGCACCAAAATGGATGCCAGATGGTCTTTTACCATATGTTGCTTTTTGCACTTGTTGAAGGCTAAATATCTTCATATCTACTTGGGTCCTTTTAGTTCTTGTCAATCTAATATTCATATTACTGTTGGTTCTGATACCTTTCAAATTTATAATTGCAGAAGGATAATATTCGTAACCAGCGTGAAAATGTAGTTCTTGCCTTAGCAAATGCTCAAGCTCGGCTTGGATTGCCCGTGGAAGCAGAACCTGTGAGTAATGTCTCAATACCCTATTGAGGATAAGTGTACTTAAAATTTCCATCTCAGTATGTTTGTTGCTGACCATGTTTCCAACATTATGTTATATCTAGAAGGGTGCTTTGACTGGCAGGTTAAATGAGATTCTCATATCTCGTTTGATTTGTCACTTTTAATCGTATCACTCCCCCTATTCTGGGTTTGTGGTGCTGTATTCTTAGTTAATCACAGCTTTCTGTTCTTTGGTTTATATATTTTATACTGCGTTAGGTGCTGTAATTTCTATAACCAGGCTTCATTTTTTATTATTTCATATTTTACCAATTAGTAGAACAAGTGCACAGAAGCAATCAGCATTTGTTTTTCTGTACATTATTTTGTTTCTTTTAAGTTTCTGAACTGTAGCAGGAAAGTTTTCCTTTTATCTTTGTCCAATGGATGAAAAAAAAATCTTTGACGAGAACATTTGGATCTCTTGAATCCAACAAGAATATAGGCTAGCTGCAAAAAGTTAGTCTACAATTTTGCATTTTCTCCTTTTAAGCTCCCTACTTGGAATTCTGGTCTAATACATTGAAAAGAAGTGGAGGCATTAGCGGTGAATTGATGGTTATTTTTACCACTTAAATTGGTCCTGGGCAGCTGAGATTTGCAGTTCTTATGTATGCTAGGTTATTCTGCGTGCAAAGGTGGATCCTAGGGTCAGTGCCTTTTTTTTTTCCTTTTCAATTTTATGGCTCTTGCAAAATGTAGGAAAATACACCCCCCCCCCCCCCCCCCCCCCCCCCCCCCCCCCCCCCCACACACACACACACACACACACAAAAGGCATAAATAATTGCAAAACATTTATAAAAAGACTCAAAAGAAGTATGGCAAAAATGAGAGAAAGTAGAAGGGGAAAGCATTGACACTACTACTACAACAAAAAAAAGTGACCATAGTAAGGTGGCGTTGGCAAAACAAAAGAAGGCAAAAGGAGAAATTGGGGGGCGAGAGAAGAAAGGAGAAAATAGATTGATCATGATATGATTTCAGTTAGAGCAAAAGGGGAAAAAGGGAAAAGTCTAATAACAATCAAAAATAAAAAATATCTTCATCCGCGGCATTTATGTTGATTAACAACTTTGGAGTTCTCATTGGTGCTTATGTGGGATGACTCGGGTTTTGGTGCCTGGTATATGAACGAGGACAAATGGGGGATTGGGTCAAAGCGGGAGTTTTAACTTTAAATGAACAAAGAAGGTAAAACCATGCCCTATTCAAAGGACCAATCTGTTTATTCATGTCAGGGGCTACCTTCAGGGGCCTAGGTTATAAATGACCTACCTAGGCACCAAAGTGGTGGCGACTTATTAACTAGGGCCTAGCTCTATGGTGCAGATAACAACAGTTTCTAGGCCCTAATTGAGACTGCCAAGGGCCCATTGTGTCTACACGGATTGCAGAATTTGTCATTTTTTTAAATCTTGGTGAGAGTTTTTCAGTTTTCATAGAAGGATGAGTATTGAAGACGTGGAATATGTATATACGCCGATTTGTGTAGGATTCAAGTTGGTTATGGCCGTGCGAATCTAGTGCAAATCATGGTTTTTGCTTGCGAATCCAATGCAGGATTCGTCATCTCATCGAGTACTTTAAACACTCATCATCAACGTCCAAGAGTTGCTTCAAGCATGCAAGATTAAAATTAAGGTCGATCTCGAAGTTGTGTTATGCTCCTACCTTGATCCATCATTGAATTAGAGATCTTAGTCCGTTTAACATCAGAATCCGATTAGAGACGAGGACGAGAGATGGTTGGAAATTTCTCAATTGCCAAGGCTTCGGGGGTGAAGGAGACAATGATTGTGGGCTTGCCTTGTAAAAGGGTGGAGATGGGAAGATAACAAAATCTGTTGTCGAGGATCGTGGATGAGGTGCTCTCGATCTAGACTCTTGGAATGATAAATCACAAGTGTTGGTTTTAATTTTAGGAAAATTTCTTCAAAACCCAGATTGAATCAACAATTTTATGCAAGTCCGAAAAACATACACTTGATTATAAATTTATATTAAACCCATGTTGAGTTTTTCTCTCCATATTTTGATATGTCACTTTTGTTTCATGATTTGATTATTTTTATTGTATGAAAATAGAATAAAATATTATTATTTGGCGTATACACGACGTACCCGTATCCATAGCTTTTAAAATTTTGCATGTTGTATTCGATACTTGTACCCATATTCGTTCAATCTAGGCGAGGAACTTCAATTTTGGAGTTGATGGGAATTTTAATTGTCTTTTAATGTTCTGCTGCCGGGGTATTAAAGCATCCATGATGAGTTGACATACTATGCTTTTTTGATGCGAAGCATTAGTCTCCAAATTCTACTTGGACGAGCCATATTGCGTATTTTGATGTTAGAGCAGGTGGGCCTAACTGTGGATCATAACTGTTCATCTAAATCTGCAACATGTAAATTGGTAGCTGGTTTGCTAATTTTTTTTGAACTTTGCACGAATCAATCTCACAAGATTAGAAGGTGGGCCTAATTGCGGATCCGAACTGTTCAGCTAAATCTGCAACACATAAACTGGTAGATGATAACTGGTTTGGTAAATTTTTAACTTTGCACTCGGGTCCCATAAGAAAATCGTCATTTTAGCAGTAGAAAAATGATAAAATTTAATACATAGAGGTTTTCGAACCACTTGACATTTTATTCTTGGACTAATTTAGGTATATAGACTGAGGTGAATGGTAGTTTCTTGGATATGCATGAGGTCAAATATGCATAGTGGAAGCAGTTTATTATTAAGTCATAAAGGGACATACCCCAAAAGAAAGGTGTTATGCATAAATTGATATTTGCGAAACAAATTAATACAAAACCTAGTTATTCAACTGACAAATTGCAAAAGGATACTTTGAACAATTTGCCGATGAGTAGCGTTCTAAATGGTACACTTTTAGTTTGTTTGTAACTTGGAAAAATCAAAAATTTGTGAATGTTATGTTTTTCAGAAAGTTATGCATGATGTTGAGGATCTAATGGGATGTTTCATGGTTGGCCTTGGAGTCCACATCGTCAAGAGTAAGAGGTGGATGCTTAGAGAAGTTTCTATAGGATAATTTCCGAATGTTGAACTTATGCCATGATTAGTAAAATCAATAATAGGTTTTTCATATGCTATTGCTTTGTTAGGATCAGGAGTGCTTTAATTATTTAAAATTTGAACTCTCTGGTTATGAAAGTATAAGTTGAAAGTTAGAGGAGAGGATAAGTGGTTGAAGGGGAACTGAAGGCCCTGGTACTAAGTTGTCATCTTAAATATGTCCGGCTATAATGACTACAAGCATATTTTTTTTATGTCTTAATTGAAATACATCCTTTTTTTAATTTTAAAAAGGGCCTAAGATTCATCTCGTTGGGCGTTAAGAATTATCCACGAGTCGTTTTTCAGTTACCTTTTCAGATTCTTATGATTTTAAAATCCTTGCATGCAGAAAATTGATGAGAAGGCCATAACTGAAGTTTTTCTAAAGGTGCTGGCCAATTATATTAAGTGGTGTAAATATTTGGGTTTCCGAATTGCATGGAACAGGTAATGATAGAATATCTACTTCTTGGAGATATTTCTTTTCATCATGATTTACCATTTCCAAACTTACTTTGCAGCATGGAAGCAATTAACAAGAACAGGAAGCTCATTTTGGTGTCTCTATACTTCCTAATATGGGGGGAGGCTGCCAATGTCCGTTTTCTTCCAGAATGCATCTGCTACATATTTCATCATGTAAGTATTTGTTACTATGTTTTTATATTTTAGTCACTTATTCTAGCAGGGCAATTGCTTGGTTGTAGTAGGGACAAGTCAACTAGATGATTCTCCCTAACTGGGTCCCAACCTTTCCAATAATTGGTCAAGTTTCCAAACTCACATCCAAGCTGTGCAACATTGGGTTGAATCTGGTTGGATTGACACTTACCAAAACTGGTTACAGTGCTAATATTTGTTGTTTAGGTTAAAAAAAAAACATGTTAATCGAGTAGTTTAAGCTTGTTCTCCTCCAAAATTATAAAGAATCCTCCAACCGGAACACAAATTTGTCTTTTCTTTCATCTGTATGATCTAAAAAGTTGGCTTGCGGCAAAACCGGTTGAAAATCCAAACCTGAATGCAACAAATTTAATATAAAGGATAACCAATTCCTGTTTATGACTTCAAGATATTTATGGCAAAGCCATGCCCTCAACATCATGTCAGATTCAGGTTTGGGTTATAGTATCCTTCGTTAGTCAATACCAATAAACGATTATGATGCTTCATCAAATTAATACCTATAAGTCCTCATGCTCCAACTGTTTTGTACTCCCTGGAGATTAATATTTAATTATTGTTCCTTGTGTTGACATTTTTTATTGGGTATCAAGGCACCATCTATACATTGTTTAATTTGGGGATTAGGAACTGATCAAGTTAGCTTTCTTCTCCTGCAATTATTCTTGTTGTGGAGCATGTTGACTGTTGTTTTATCAAGAATAGAGAACTTATAATTGGGAGATTTTTCATCTTCTGTATTATTCACTCATCCTGTATATGGGAATCCTTTTTTAATGAAAGCATTGCATATGGGGTTACACACACATAGACTTGTGTCCTTCCAAAAGGATTTGACCCGAATCCTTCCCACTCAAATTCAACCCTTCGGGATTCGAATACAAGATCCACTCCGTTGAAGTTGATCTATATTATTTCAAGTATCTATAAATCAAAAATCAAGTGTTTTGAATACTTTATGCCTATCCATCAAACGGCGCAAAATGGACGGCCGAAAGCAGTGAGCTGGTTAGATCTATGTCTTTAAACATACAAATTCTCGATCCAGCCATTCATTATGATCTAAACATTTAAAAACTCCTACAAACTAATTTTTGGTAGGTTTCAAATATTCTACACCGTTAAACTAACCAACTCACTATTTAGGCCGTCCGTTTTTCTCCTACTTGATGCATGGGCAAAAAGTATTCAAAGCACTTGATTTTTGGTTTATAGATACTTGAAATAATATAGATCAACTTCAGCTGAGTGGATCTTGTATTCGAATGTCGGAGGATTGAATTTGAGTGGGAAGGATTCGGGGTCAAATCCTTTTGGAAGGACACAAGTCTATCTATATATATATATATATATCACTTTTTTCATATATATATATATATCCGTTGAAGTTGGTCGACATCATTTAAAATGACTAAAAAACCTATGTATGTATGTATTGGTTTGGGGGGGGGGGGGTAATGGCTACTTATGGAAGGATTTGGATCCAGATCCTTCCCATTTAAATCTGTTGAAGTTGATCTGCATCATTTAAAATGACTGAAAACCAAAATGAAGTGTTTGAAGTATCTTTAAGCATGAATGAGCTAGCGCAAATGAATGGCCGAGGGTAGCATGTTCCATGGATCTATGACTTTGGACATACAAATTCAATATCCAACGATCTTATCATGATCTTAACACTTAAAACACTTGCATATCAATTCTTGTTGCAAGTGTCACTGTAGTATAGTGGTAAAACCTCTTTGCAGTGGGCAAGAGGTTTGGGGTTCAAATCCCGCTTACACTAGGGTACAACCTATAATATTCTATACCCTTAAACTAATCAATACCCTATTTAGGCCGTTCATATTGTGCCTATTTGATGCACAAGTAAATAACATTTAAATACTTGAATTTTTGTTTTTGGTAACTCCTAACGATGTAGATTAACTTGAATGGTGTGAATTTTCAACTTACCTTTCCTAATATTTAGTTTGAATTTGGAAGGATTTGAGAGCAAATTCTTCCCGAAAAGTCATCTCTCTTTCTACACACATGTATGTATATGTATGTACGTACGTATGTATGTATAAGTTGAAAATGGAATCCTTAAGTCATGATTTAAATACTTTAAAACCCTTGATGCCAAATTTTGTTTGTTTTGAAACATTCTAGACTGTAAAAATAAACAACTCACTACTTTCAGCCATTTGTTTTGGGGTTACTTGATGGATGGGTAAGAAAAATCAAAATAGTCTAAAATTTTGATTTTAAGCACTCCAAATGGTATATATCTGCTTCAACATAGTGGATCATCAAATTAGATGTCCTATCATCTAGTTACAATAGGTAGGATTTGTTTCCAAATCTTCCTGGGAGGATCCTAACCTAACTCTTATCTTGAGTGTTCGAATAGGATACTGCTTATATATGGGTAAGTATGTAAGAATTGTCTATGTTTTCTCCATAAAGCTGTTAACTATCGAGTTTCATAGATTATGTTTTGAAATCACTTGTCGTTATCCTGCAGATGGCAAAGGAACTTGATGCTATTCTGGATCAACCTGAAGCTATCCCAGCAAAGAGCTGTACTAATAATGATGGTGATGTGACATATCTTCAGGAAATTATAACGCCTATTTATGATACAATGGCAGCGGTATGTTATCTTCTATAAACATAAAACACAAACCAACTCTTGTGTACTATTATAGCACTTAATTCTTGCTGCTTCCTTAGGGCTTAAACAAATCACCCTAAGAGTTGCTGCTGTTGTGTTTTTTCCTGTGCTGACAAAGTTGTAGACAACTAGTCTCTTTAAATTATTTCTATGCTATATATGGTAACCCACTTTATTTTCTAGCCTCTTTGCCTATTTATAAACTAAATTTGCTTTTGTAGCTGAGATTTTTTTTTGTGGGTGTGTGGGGTGGGGGTCATGGTTCACAGTCGCGGCCTCGGCTGCTGACTCGGCGGGCACTGAGACGGATCGGTCTCGGTGACTCGGATCGGTATCGGGCGATACGCGCAAAACGCTACATAGAAGCTAAAAAATTCTGAAAAAATCACGATAAATCTTAAAAAAATGTAGACATCCATATTCATGTATCACATGTTCAAAATATATCACCTAGCACACTAAACATAAAGCGAAAGTATAAATACACGCGTCGTCGGTAGAATTATATCAAAATACATGCACAATATAGTAAATTGAACAAACTACATTCATAAATATATGCTAATGTAGTTATTTCCACATTGAATTGCGATGAGGCACAAAAATTATCATCATAATGCCGAATCGACCGAGTCAATTCCGATTCTCGGCCTAGTCAGTCTCCTCTGAATTGAGTCGATCGACTCGTCACTCGGACTCGTCTCGGAGTGGGCCGAGACGGATACGACTCGGCCGACTCGTCTCCGACTCGGCCGAGTCTTTGAACCATGGTGGGGGTGTGCGCGCGCACTTGGGGGTGGTGGTGGTTCAACCTTGTTCTAGTAATTACATTCCAATAGGTGCTTCACTTCGTGTTTAATAGCTTTCATAATGCTGACAATCCTTTCATTCTTTGTATTATTTATCCCCTTAGTCACCTTAACAAGATATAAATTTAGACTACATTATGTGAATCTGCACCAATTTTGTCATATTTTCTCATATTTGAAACATCAATCATATTTTTATGGCATTTGAAAGTTGAATGATGGTCATATCTGCTTGCTTTGTGTGCCTCAAAATATCATGAAATGAATGGAATTGAGAACCTACTTTATTTATCATTTGACCTTTTGGTACATTAAGATTTTCATGGAATTTTTGAATGAGTGAAATTTAGGTCATGAGCTTTTGATTTTTTTTTTTTAAGTGCACATTTCAACTCGAAGGCCCTCAGATTACAGGTGATTTTGATAAATCTTTTGATTCTTTTTTTTTCCCTTGGCGCTTCACGGGGAACTCATAAATATTAGGGCTGTTGCCTACTATTTGATGATTTTCTCATTAATTGGGGTATTCATCTTCAAAATAATCATTATGATCGCACATGTACCTAATGTACTGAGTTTTTTTAATATATATATATATATATATATATATATATATATATATATATATATATATTTTAATACACCTAGTCTGATTTGGTCCTTTGGTGCATCTCATGCATCAGCCATGGATGACCTTAAACTAAGACAGATTTATCACCCTCCCTCTTCTTCTGTACTCTAAGTTAGAAATAAGTCAAGGATAAATTTGGAGGACTGGTTCCTGATTGCACGAGCTTAATTTTCATAACCTATAGGATTTTCTTTTCTTACTCCATACTTGCCTACTGTTTCATTGGACAAGTTGCTTTCTAATATATATATATATATATATATATATATATATATATATATATATATATATATATAGTAGTGATCAGGTGAGACAACTGGCTTAGGTGAGAAGATGAGAAGAGAGCACATGAGCTGTCAGATTATCTTTTGGTGGTTGAGATTAGTTTGGGGTGGTTAAGTAAGTTTTTGGGTTGATTAATTTAGTTTTTGGGTTTTAATTTTATTTTATCCGAATTTAATCTCAACCACCCAAAAGCTAATCTGACGGTTCCAGCGCTCCCTTCTCATCTTCTTACCCAAGCTAGTTGTGTCACTGGATCGGTACTCTCTCTCTCTTATATATATATATATATATATATATATATATATATATATATATATAATATATGTGAGAAAGTAGGATGGAGCATAAGCTGTAGCCATAAAGCTAAAACACGCGTGCGCGTACACACTCTCTTGTATGTGTGTGTATGCGCACGTGTGTGTGACATAATCCTTACATAGGTAACCTCCCATACCAACTTCCAGAAAACATCATAACCAAAATTCTGAACCACCAACATAACAGATACTTCTACCCTAAGACGCTATTAAGTAATTGAGAATCCATCATCAGCCCATAGAAATTCCAGCTCCCTGCATATTATCCATCAGAGCTGGTGCAGAATCATCACTCATTCCATCGACATCACAGTGAGAGAGTCGCTATCAGCAGCATCAATGGAAGAGTCAGCACCATAACCAGAGATATCTAGACCAGAAACAACAACAGCTGCTTTCTAGTTAGTTTTCTGGGCCATGAAAGTTGACATTTAGATGTCAAATTTTATTAGTCTTATTACTTTCAGGGTTTATAGTATTATTACTTATTGCAATAACATTACTTGTGGCTTCTTTTCACTTGTTTGAGGTTTTACCTAACTGGTGTGGCTTTATTTCTTGACATGGTGTAATTTTTTTTATAGTTAATTATTACGTTAATAGGCTACTTTTTGGTGGTTCTATAAATATGAGTTATATGGTTTAGTTAAAAAAATCAACCTCTCTATTATTTGTTGGGTGCATAATCTTATGGGGTACTGTACATTCTATTGTAATTGTATTTTAACAATTTCAATTATATTGCAAATACTGTGTGGGTCATCTCTTACGTGCATTCTGTTGCATATGCCTTCTATTACTTTCAGGAAGCTGCTAGAAATAATGGTGGAAAAGCTGCACACTCTGCATGGAGGAATTATGACGATTTCAATGAATATTTTTGGTTTGTTTCTTTTTTACTATTTATTTTTGCTGCTGTACCTAAGAAGTTCTTAGTTGTGGTGAATGGTGAATCTACAGGTCACCTTCTTGCGTTGAGCTAGGTTGGCCTCCAAAAAAGGATTCTTCATTTTTGCGGAAACCAACGAAACGGAAAAGAGTAAGCTATAAGATGCTATGCCTGTATATTTGTGCTCTTTGTATGAATTGCAGAAATGGGACCAAATTCTTATTTCTTAATTTTGAACTGAAATATCCTGTCCTAGTGGTCTCAGTTGATTCTGGTTCAAATAGGCTTGGTGTGTAGATATGTGTTGGGTCATGTTTTGACCTTTACCCAGTTGTGTCAATTGCTGCATCTCTAATTGTTCGCCATATTCTTAGGACATGTATTTTTCACATCCACTTGACTATTTTTCAGTGGCTGCGAAGATGATACATTTTCTTAGCGTGTTCTTATGCATACTAGTGAGAATAACATCAGGCATGTATATTGGTGTGCTTTGTTTTCCTTATCATTAACATTCCCATGGACTGCTTACAAATATATTGACTCCATCCAGGTTTAGTTAACTCACAATCATCACATTTTCACGAGTATTTCTCATTTGGAGCCATGTGGTGGAACAATCCAAGACGATCTTATGAGGAAGATTATGCTCTGTTTTGCTTCCTGACAATATTTTTTTTAAAAGTTATGTTTAGAAGTTTGTTGTAACTAGTTTTGCTATATAGAGATATGCCATAAAACCATCCAGTGGTAGTTTGAAACTTTGGCTACGCGAACACGACTGACAGGAGGATGCATCTTATGTATATTTTGCCAGTGAGTATTACAAGGTTAACATACCTGAAGCCTCATGAATAATTAGCGGCATAAACATGCATTATACTACAATTATTTGTGACCCCTTTCCCTTTATTACATGCTGTCAACTTTTTCTGAAGCACTTTAGAGTTTAGATTACCTAGGGTTGCTGTTTGGTCTCCGCTGTATGCAAATAAACAGCTAGTGTCTTTCTGGTTTGTCTCTTCTGAGAACTTCCCAAGTTAACCATTTCTTTAATCTTCCTTCAGTTGTGGTGCAAGTTCTACTTACCTAGTTTGGTTGTGATGTCAGCAATAGTTATAAGCTTTATCTGATTACATTCCCTGCTGTTTTGTACCATTTATTCTATGTTTTCCTGCTTAGAATAGTCAGCACGGGTCTGTTCGGGCAGGTTTGGGGCAAATCTCCAGATTGGAACCTACCCTCCTGCCAGTCGTCCCAACTGAAACTCAATGGTGTTGGGATTCAACTGATCTGAACCAGATATTTGATATTTTGGGTTTCCTTGGGTCAAATCAGGTGGGCCAGTTCGGTTTTTTAGGTTACATTTAATTTAAAAATAAAAAATTAATCCTTTTGCTCTTCTCCAATAGTAAGTAATAACAAAAAGAATCAATAACATCCATCAAATCAAACAGTTGATTATTTGAAATTTTACTAATAACTAAGTCAAGAAAGCAAAACAAACAAAAAGGAAAACATTTCAAGAAATCATATGACATTTGCCAACAACAACAACTACAACAACTAAGCCATTTGTCCCAAGTATTTGGGGTAGGCTACATGAACCAAAAGAGAATTACGCCGGATCGGGCACATGGATCAGTTTTCTCCACTCATTCTTATCGAGCAATATTCCTTCACTAAGACCTTTAGCCTTTATATCTTGTCGTATTACCTTCATTCATGTTTTCCTCGTTCTCTCCTGTGCTCTTTTAACTTGACTTAAATTGATACGCTCTAGTCGCCGGACTGACGTATCTGTACGTCTACGTCGCACATGACCAAACTATCGTAGGCGATTTTCTCTCATCTTCTCTTCTATAGAGGTTACATCTATCTTAGTACGAATATCCTCATTTTTATCTTATCTCTCCGCGTGTTACCATACATCCAACGAAGCATGCACATCTCTGCTACACTCATCTTCTGGGCATGATATCTAGCCCAACATTCTGTGCCATATAACAAAGCTGGCTTAATGGCAGTCCGATAAAACTTTCCCTTCAGCCATAATGAAATATTACTATCACATAAAACTCTTATTGTGCTCCTCCATTTCAACCAACTGGCTTGGATCCTATGGTTGACATCACTATTGATTTCCCCATTCTTTTGGATAATAGAACCCAAGTATTTAAAATGATTGCTTATTGGTATTTCTTGACCATCTAGTGTCACAATACTATAATCTCAGATTCCCTATTTACTGAATTTACACTTCATATACTCTGTTTCGATTCTACTTAATCTAAAATCTCGAGATTCTAGAGTTTGACTCTATAACTCCAATTTGGCATTTACCCCAGCTCTCGTCTCATCAATTAGGACAATATCATCAGCAAATAGCATACACTATGGTATCTCATCCTGAATCGCTCTAGTAAGCTCATCCATCACTATGGCAAATAAGAATAGACTCAATACAGATCATTGATGCAATCTAATTGTGATAGAAAAATCACTTGTTATGCCTCCACAAGTTTTGACATTTGCCACTACTCCTTCGTACATATCATTGATTATGTCAATATATTTATGGGGACTCCCTTTTTAATCAATGTCCACCATATTATCTCTCTTGACACCTTATCACAAAGCTTTTTCTAAATCAATAAAGACCATATGCAAATTTCTCTTCCTCTCTCGAAATCGCTCTATAAGTTGACGAAACAGATGAATAGCCTCTGTCGTCGATCGCCCCGGCATGATCCCAAACTGGTTCTATGATATTATAACATTCTGCCTTCATCAATTACCCTTTCTCAAAGCTTCATGGTGACACATGAGTTTTATTCTACGTTTGTTGAAACAACTCTGGATATTACTCTTGTTCTTATAGAGAGGTACTAAAGCACTCTTCCTCTACTCTTTTGGCATCTTTTTAGTTAGCCAGATCTTGTTAAAGAGGTTTGTCTGCCATCTCACGCCCACCTCTTCTAAGCATCTCTATACCTCAATAGGAATTCCATCCGGGCCAACAACTTTCCTTGACTTCATCCTCTTCAAGGCCTCTTTAACTTCAGTTTCGCTAATTCTGCGCATATAATTATGGTTCATATCTTGGTACTGAATGATAAGGTCATCCAAGTCTTGAGTAGAACTACCAAGTTACCCATTTGTGCAATTTATGTTGGCCACCCATATAATATTCGTGTTTCCTTTTCTCCCACTTATCAAAATATTCATAAAGTCCCCCGCAACTGTTCTTCAAGTTAATCTAGCAATTTCCCTATGACAAAATTAAGTTACAATCATCTTATTTAGAACCACCTATTCATGCAATGCCTTCGTCAGCAAACTACCTCAACTGAAATCTTAAGCTGATATCCTTTGGGCTAATAATGCATCCCACAGAAAACTAACACCCAAGTACTCCACATCCCCTCTCAGACGGGGCTTGGGCCACGTGGAGATGCCTCTGGCGTAAACATGAATAGCTTGGAAACGCCGATAAATGGGGCTAAATAAACATATTTGAAGTTGAAAATGATCAGGTTTGAACCTAGGACCTTCTGACAGTTAGTGTTCTAGTACCATGCCAGAAAATCACCTAGCTTAAAAGATTAAGCTGATGGGTTGTGGGCTAACAATGTGAATTAAGCAAACTTATGGTTTAAATTGATAAATAATATTATCATTTTAAACAGAATAAATTTACGTTTACAGTAAATACCAGAACATGCCAGCTTATACTGTAACTTTTTGGTTACCATAAATAGATAACATTTATACAAATAAGGTATCATAACTGCACTACAACCATTTAAAGAAATAATAATTGACATTAGAATTATAATCATTAGCACACATATCATATAATGAACAAGTAAAAGTAACTATTCATATAAAAATTTGAACCCATGACAAAGTAACTAGCAATATGGATCAAACATACTTAACACTTAGTGGCCCTATTATCAAAATTCTTTTCTCTATGCCGGCAATCAAAAATACACAGAAAAGTAATGTATATTTGTTATTCCATTTAGTTGAAGCCAACTAATTTACTCCTTCAATTATAACCAATATTAGCTTGGAGGTGATTTACTGGGTGGTCTTTGGTGCCAAGTCTGGGTTGACTTCAGGTAGACCTTCAGTTGTAAAATTTGATCAATGTTTCCGTGGGCCTTTTGTCCGTTGACATTCCTATTAGAGGGAAAAGGCTTAAATGATCATGTTTATGGGGATGATGGTGGCTCTAGTGGTGGTGATCTTAATAAGATTAAAATTGTTTTGTTTGTTACTTTTCTCTTTAATTGTTTTCTTATTTCTTTTTGTTGAGACTTATGACTTGGAACATGGATCCATAGGTTACAGATGCTTATATCCAGAAACTGGTCCTATATTAATATAGCAAATTCAGCCAGGAAATAACATTCGTGGGTACAGAATCAATATGATAAATGCAGATGTAGTTTCCTATTTAATTCTTGCTTTTTATTTTGTTTTTTGTTTTTTATTTTTTTGTTTCTGATAAGTATTACTTTTTTTGTTATTTTTTTTAAAAAAAAAAAAATCTTTGGCAGACAGGGAAGACCAGCTTTGTTGAGCACAGAACCTTCTTGCATTTATATCGGAGCTTTCATCGTCTATGGATTTTTCTTTTTTTAATGTTCCAGGTCATCAACGCGTCAATTGAACTTGCGTATATTTGTTGAGAATATCATCCAATTGGAGTTTGATGTTATTTTTTTGATATCTATATAATATTATCTTATGCAGGTATTAACAATCATTGCTTTCCACAAGGGAAATATAAACTTGAGTACCTTTAAAGTGGCACTCAGCATTGGACCAGCCTTTTTTATCTTAAACTTTGTGGAGAGTATGTTTTATAAGTTTCCCCTTAAATCTCTCTGAATTTTCTTGCAATTTACCAATGTGTTTATTCCTTAGAATGTTTCTTGAATTTCCATCTTTGTTTCTATTATAATTTCTTATCATTTTTTAGGCTGTTTGGATATTCTGCTCATGTTTGGAGCTTACAGCACTGCTAGAGCGTTTGCTATATCAAGATTGATTATTAAGTTTTTTTGGTGCGGCATCAGTTCAGCATTTGTAATGTACCTCTACCTGTAAGTATTTACTGGATTATGATCCCTGATTGTTGTCATCTGACCTATCATTCCATTAGAGTTTTATGTTATCTGTATGTCCGAATTTTTTTTTTTTTTTGGAGGTTTAAGTTTTTATGTTTGCTTTCCCCATAATAAAATGTACTCCTTATACTGAGCTCAGGAAAGTCATGGATGAAATGGACAACAAGAACTCAGATTCAACGTACTTTCGTATATATATTCTTGTTTTGGGAGTTTACATGGCCATCCGCATAGCCTTTGCCTTGTTAGCGAAGATTCCAGCTTTGCATACTGTCTCTGAGTTGTCTGATCGATGGCCTTTCTTTCAGTTTTTTAAGTGGATTTACCAGGTATGCTTATGGTGGGCCACAATTTTCGCGTTCAACTGTACTTGTGGATTTTCTCTAAAAGTTTTGCTATTTACGTGGGTTACTTCAGGAGAGATACTTTGTAGGGCGTGGTCTTTATGAGAAGACAAGTGACTATTCCAGGTTATCTAAATACATCTAAATTTGTTGTTCATTGGCTTTATTCCATTCAGTGTTTTGAGCTATCATTTAACTGAAACCATGTGTTGTGCTTTCATAGTTGTTATTTACTACTATTTTGTCATTCAACTGGATGGAAATATGTATGATTTACTACTGTTTTCCATTCACGTGGCAAGTTCAGAACAAGCCATTTCTTCTTTTAAATGTCGCAATATTGTCTGCTGCCTGTAACCTAATGCAGCTCTCCTTTATCCTGGCTTGTGACATGTGAAAAAAATAAAACACTAAGCACAGCATTGGCAGAGTTATTAAATCTACAAAAGTAGATTTAAATTTTTTTCACTGCACGTTCACTAGTGACCTAACATTACTTTGTATCTAGCTACTATTCGCCTTTGAAATTTTGACCAGCTCGTATCCCAGTAGCAAATGGAGGGGATGAGTTGTATTAAACACTTCTATAAATTTAATGGAACGTTTGTAGCCCGACACTCTGTGCGTGTCTTTGCGCGAGAGTGCACATGCATTTTAGGGTTTTTTTGGGTTGTATTTATATATGGCTATGATATCTTGTGCATACGTTCGTGTCTGTGTGCACGCGTGTGCACGTGTGTTTATATGGTTATTTATTCTTGAGGTTAATTTTTCAGGGTTGTTTATTTTTATCTTTTAGGTGGTATTTATATATGCCTATGATATCTAGTGCACATGATTTTGGCATGCAATTGCATATGACATCACTTGCTAAGCTTAGTCTCCACCAAATGAAGCCACTTTCAAGGAAATAGGATCAGTTGTAGGTCTAAGAGTACAATTATTACAGAATGGAGAGTGAGGTTGTGAAGTAGATTAAATATACTGGCAATTTTTTTGCGCACACATCCTTCAGAATATTCCTTCAGCATATTCATCTTTTGAAATAATATTGACTTTAATTCAAATATTGTAGTTTTCTCTTTTCGTATACATGCCAAATCGTACCAACCCCTTCGTCACTAACCAAACGTGGAGGCTATTGAAATTACTCATCATTTAAGGTGCTTTTTCTGTTTCGAAATGCCTCTTTCCTGAACTTTTTAAGCTCAGTGATGTTAGAGTCAGCATAGTTGGTTCGCGCTATGAGCAGATTCTGACTGGGAGCTTGACGAAAACATTGGAGTACCTAGACACTGAGATGCTTTCTATCTTTCCCGTAAAGATATGGTTCTTTTGAATATTTAAATTCTATCATCACTCTAATTGCTAAACATGGTTAGAAATGTAAGGTATTCGAATTTTGTGAACATATCCTCTAGAGGCATATTCTTGAGAATAAAAGGAGAAATAAACCTAAAGGTAGTGATTATTCTAGAAGGCATATTTGTTTCAGTTTCAAAATCTAAGTTGCATGGTGCATTTTTTGAAACATATATGAGCAGGAGGAGGGGGTGGGAACAACTGGACTTTTAATATTTTCACTATTTATATTGAAATCAATTTGCTCAACCAGATACTACTTAAAATAATTCTATTCAAATCATACTTCATAAACAATCTGATCAAATCAGATCATGCCAAATTGACCCATTCTAAATATTTAATTCTCTTTACACTTATGTTAGAAAAAGCTACATCTCTATTATTTACAATTAGATAAAGCACAATTTTTATAGCTAGACAAATCACACTTCTAGAGATAAAATATTTAGATCATCTAAAGTGAAAACCATCAATAGAGATTGTTTCAAATTAGAATTTGAGTCTAATTTAAAAGAAATGTTAGAAGATTAGATTCTTAATGTAATTAGAATTTTGTTGAAGAGAGCCCATCAAATTAGAATTTTAATCTCATAAAGCTTTAAAAAGACAAGATGTGTAGTTGATGCTAACTTCATTGTGTTGGTAGTTGGTACATTGACACACACACACACATTCTTCACAGTAGGTTAACATTCTTTTTAACCTTTGAAGTACTTTACTTATTTTCTTTCACTGATTTTACGTGACAACGTAAAAAAAAAATGGATTTCCAGATGTGTAGCACCGTGTTTGTGCATGTGTGCATGTGTGCGCCTTTCTAGATATTCTTTCTAACCCTTTCGTATATGGCAAAAGTTTATAAGAAATGAAGTGCCCTGGTAATGATTCTGATATAAGAGACATGGTTTCAAGTTGACAGTGCTGTGATGCTTGTCCATTTGCATACTCGAATATGCTAGAATTCTTTGCATATTTTATGAGGGTGTTGGTGTCGAGTTTCTGGTGGGATATCTCACATTTTGCTACTTACAATGCAGATACGTGCTTTTCTGGTTGGTGATATTTGCCTGTAAATTTACTTTTGCGTACTATCTCCAGGCAAGCACCTTTGATTTACTCTTATTTTCACTTTTAAATAGCATTTTTATTATTGTATGCCTTATTTTTTGTGTTTTTGGCTGCGGTACTTCTAAAGAGGTATTAACTTATTTACCTGAGACCAAGTTTTTGACATGTTTCTTTCAGATTAGGCCGCTTGTACAACCGACCAATATAATTGTACAACTACATGATTTGCAGTACTCTTGGCATGATCTTGTTTCAAAGGGTAGGCAGTTTCCATTTGCATTTGTTCTCCTTTGTCTTCCTTAGTTTTTCTCTTTGTTTCATTTAAACCTTGCATTTTACTTGTCTTTTTCATCAGAACATACTAGTAAAGCAATGACAGGCTGAAATTACCTGAAAGGGAATCTGCATCTTCTAATTTGTTTTAGATAATTTTGATCACTGATGTGTGCTCTCACAGTATTTTCGAAAACAAGATTATTGAGTGTCGTTATGGCAGTTTACACACTGTTGTGTGTTAGTTTTATGTCATGTCTGTTTCTTAGCATCTTCAAACTGAAGTTCTAATTTTTTTTTCCTTATCTTACTCGGTGTTAAATTTCATTTATTAATATTTTTTCTACGTGGTCTAGATATACCACTGGCTCATGTTTCTTAGTAAATCTATGTTACAATTGTGCTAAAAATTAATTATTTGTAGCTCATACTTAAGCTTCAATTTGTATGTTCTTAATTATTCATTTACATGCAAGTATCGTCTGATTTATGAAGTTAACTTCCCATGCCATCTATAGAATGGAACACACGTGTGCGCACAGACAGAGAGACCGATCTATCTATTAAGATAGCCGGACTTGTCTTTTACTGTTCTATGGTGCTTCAGTTCAAATATAATGTAGTTTACTTTCATTTTGTATCTATCAGTTGAGAATCTTTGACATTTCATAATAAAACATACACGATATACAAAGTCAAAACTAATTTTATATGTAGACTCTCTCTCATTCCTTTTTAGATCTGTATTCTGTATTATTTAACTGCATTCCTAGTTGAAGGCCTCATTTTTTCAACATTCATATAATACTAGGAGAAAAATTTATTCCCACTTCTTTGAAACTGAATTTCTCTAAAATTTCTTCAGTTAACAAAATTCTCAAAAAATCATGCCATTAAAAGGCATTTTTGAGGTGCACCTCGAGGTTTTTTCAGGGAAAATGCTCTGAAGCGCTGTTAAGTAGCATTTTGTCCATCAGACGCGCAGTTCATTGTAATTCCTTATAGAACACATTTATTGATATAATGAGTATCTTATTGAAGGATTAAATTATTACAAACAAGGATAAATTGAAATTGAAATGAATAAGATCAATTCGGTGGGTGGATGAATTTTAAATAGTGACAATGCATGCACAGATGTATACATACAGTTCCCCCCAACAATTTTCTTGGAACTTTTCTGTTTTAAATCCAACTGAATTTCCCACTCCTACTATTTTGATGCATTAATGTGAATGGGTAAATTATGCCCACTCTGCTCTCTAAGGATCAGGCGAGGACACTAAAAGAAAACCACCTCTACATTTTGGACATTGGAATGAACATTACCCTCTCTACTTATAGTTTGGCTTGTACTCTTCAAATCGTATGTGGGCTTTCCAGGCTTCCAGCTCTATTTTAGCAAATAAGGCAGGAGGGTGAAAGATCCCCAATTTTCTTGTCAAACCGTCTGTAAAAGGCCTACCATCAATTATTTATAAGATTTTCTGTTCATTTATGCAGGCAATCACAACGCTTTAACTCTCCTCAGCCTATGGGCACCTGTTTTTGCAGTGAGTTGATCCAACTGCGTCTAGAATAAATTGAATTTTCTCAGAAGGTTGATTCCCAGCTTCATCCTAACATATAAAACTTTGCTTGTACATATTATTTAGATCTACATCATGGATATTCACATTTGGTACACTGTTCTGTCTGCTCTTGTTGGTGGCCTGATGGGTGCTCGAGCTCGCTTGGGGGAGGTAACCATTTGAATATTTATAGATTCTTTTAAACACAGTTACAACTGCTAAGATCTAGCTCATTACTCAAATGTATAACTAGCTGTATAATCTTGGGTTTCACTTATTAGCAGTTATGATCCTTTTTTTTTTGTCTAATCTAGATACGGTCACTTGAAATGCTTCAAAAAAGATTTGAGAGTTTTCCTGGGGCTTTTGTGAAAAATCTTGTTTCATCTGAGGCTAGAAGGTCAGAATTTTACTACATATTTATCATAGTATTTGATTGTTCTTACTTCTTTTTGCGCTGATTATGGTTCTTACTTTTTTGCGCTGATTATGGTTTAGTGATGTGTTTTGTGTTTCTGTTGTAGGATTCCTCCAAGCAGACAATATATCCAGGTTAAACATGTTCCTTCCCCCTTCTTATTGTCACTGAATACTTTTTCTACTTCTTACTATTAGTTATGTTGTTGCAAATAATTTTTCTTTACTTACTGTTACAATGACAGTAATAGAGCTTAACTGAAATCTTTGTGGCCGGCTTTTGTTTTCATTGTGTTGCTTCTTTAAAAAGTCGATTTGCTTTATAAAAAGAAGATATCAATGAACTTCTATGAAATGGTTTCACGGGATTCAGCCAATTGTCTCGATCGTGGGATGTCATTGAGAAATAGGAATCCATGTTATCAAAGAATTTCCCGCGATTATTTCTAGTATGGAATGAGTCAATCATCCACTTTGGTATCTTTTTGAACAAAAATGGGAATATTGTTCCTCCATTGATCAAGAATTTCGGTCTTTGGGAAGTATCATGATCATCCAATAAGAAGGGTTTTAATTTATTCAAATGAACGATTTGAACACCTATTGATTCTAACAACTGATTGCAGGGTTGATCATTCGGACCTTTCAATTCATAGATGTGGATCTCGGACCTATGAATGGGGGTATTCCCGATACTCACAAAGAAAAGGGGAAGTGACTTGGACAAAAAGGGAAGTGACTTGGACAAAAAGAGAAGTGACTTAGACAAAAAGAAATGAAGTGACTTAGACAAATCTTGTTTGTCGATAGCCTCGGACCAATCAATCGAATATTGATTAATACGTAATCGATCGAACACTACTTGAAAAAGGCTCTTCTGTTCAGAAACGAAATGTTCCAAATGTTCTTGGAAATTCTTGCTCCATTGGACCATTTGTATCTATATGCATCAGGACCCCGATTCATGGATCTCTCGGTTCGAGAAATAAGAGGATCAAACCATTTCTTCTGACTCTTTTTCAAATTCGATAAATGTTGGTTGATCGTATATTTCATTATAGTTATATGATTCAGAGTATCATTTCCTATTTGATCCCTTTGAATTCCATATTCGAAGTTGCGATCGGTTCTAGTCATTAAAAAGATTCGATTCGATACATTTCTTATGTACCCATAGGTGCTATATTGGATTTGAATCAGATTTCGGATCAATCTATATTGATTGACTGCCTCCGTGATGTTGTTGCTAGCAAATACCGCTGTTTTTAGTTTTGGATCTTCCAAATCATTCCCGCAGTAGATCTGGACCGATTTTTTTCTGATCCTTCGATAAAAAGATTCATTCTCCTCATAAAAAAGAGGAGGTAGAACCAATAAAGATTTCTTTTTCGATTCATCTCTGGAGACCTCATTCAAGAATTTTTTTTGATCCAACCCGTAGGAATCAATAGAAAAGGCAAATCCCCTATGATACACCAGATCCGGCTCGGTTATTGATAGAGTGAATAGATCCGCCATTTCTTGAAATCTCTCTTCTGATTCAAAACCGTGGTGTAACGTGTATCCCCTTTGTTCCGGTCATGGAATAGATGAAATAAATCCAAAAATCGATTTTTGTTCAAGAATGAAATCTTATTGGAACTGTCCATGTCTGGTTCATTTTTCGGAACCATATCACATCCCGTATCTGATGAAATAGGATGAATTGAGACGGTATTTTGTAAATACGTAATTATCTTGAATATATCAACCATTTCTTTATTTTCCGATCGCCTGGAAGGGACAAAAGAAACATCTTGTTTTTTCTTCAAAAATTTTTGATCTCTAGTGGACCTCTCAGTAGGATTCGAACCCAGATGAAGTTCTGACCATCTGTAAGAGAAAAAAGAACAAATTGATCTTGTAGGATTTCCAAGAAATTCTTCGATTTCTTTCGAAAGCAGATGATTATTCATCTGCTTCTCACGTTTCGTGAATAGCCGGGACATTGAGGAAGATCCAAAAATGCATTTCGGGAATCGATCTGATTCTATCTCTGTTCGTTCCGTTTGAAGAAAGGAAGGATCCCAAAGAATCGATCTTTCTTTTAGTTGAATCTCTGTTTGATCGATCAATGTGTGATATTCTGAATCCTCATTTCTAATGGAATCAAAATGATCTCTGGATTGATCAGAAGATCCTTTCGATTGGCTAGAATCCGTTACTTGAACGAAAATAGTTCTTGTGGAATCATATTGAATATTTGACAATACATTCCGTACCCTGCTAAAAAAACCGATCCTTGTTTACCAACCACACATTATTGTCTAACCAAATCCAATTCTCTCTCGATACGTTCCTCAAAAAATCCGATTCGTGCTGATTCTTCCCCAACTAACGAAGAGATCTTGGCGGAATTGCCACATATGAAATTGAGCACAATTTTGCAAAGAAATACCCCACTTGTTTCTCGAGAAGAGATGGGAAACATGCTCAATATCATTTGATTGAATAGTTGCCTCAGCTCCTTGTTGTTTGAAGAAACCCCCCCTTTAATTGGTCTTTTTTCACGAAAAGCAGACATGAGATAACAAATCAAGTCTTTCCCTAAGATTTCGAATAGCTGTCCCGAATTCAAGTTGATTATGTTTCGCTTCTTACTCGGAGAAAGACGATCAAACAGTTCCCAATCATGGTCCTTGCGGATCGGATCATCCGTATAGGATAAAAAAAGAAACTCCAGATATTTGCTATCTTTCTCTTTGAATGAGATCTCAATTCCAGCTATGGTTTCATTAGCTATCTTACAACTAGAATCCCTCTTTTTTCCGATCCGGTTCCTCCACCACCGCGAACCCCGGTTCGATTCAGGCATGGTACACTTTTTATTTATTGGGAGAACCCAAGTACTCTCTTGCGGATCCATGAAACAACTCTCAGAAATCTTTTTCCCTTTTGGAATATACAGGAGCGAAACAATCAACCTATTGATATTGGTAGACCAAAAAGATTCTTCCAATGTCTCATTTCTGGGTCCGATGGAATTCATAGGTATAGGAAGAAGCCCCATCAAATAAGGATTTTTTCTTTCGACCATCTTTCGATTGTTAATACGAGATATAAGGACCACTACTACAAGCAGTACTACACCTTTGATCGTGAAATATCGATTGCTTGTTGAACCCTGTGAATCACGTGAAAGTAGGATACTCCAAATTCGGGGGTCAAAGAGTTTCATAAAACGTTCTTGGTGGAAAAAATCACGTGAAAGCGATAAAAATTGTTTCGTTTCTTTATGTTGCATACTACATTGGTTCTGGCAGTGATAGAATTTATATCGCTTTCCATTTAAAGGAAATTTCCATTGGGTTAGTTAAGCTTTATCAATAATAGAGACACATTCAATTTGCGTGATCTGTAGACTTATGGCTTGACAGCATGTCAGGCAACCTAGATTGTTTAGTGTTTACAAAATCATGCTACCATTTTTAGATCTTGGTTTATTTGAAGCATGCTACCTGTATGAATGTGTCTATTATTTGCCTCCGCATGTGGCATGCATGCGTGGTGGGTTGTTGTGTGTCGATGAATGTTCTGCGTGTCTCAAACATGTGCACGCACGTGCATATCTAAGCGTGAAAAAACTGAAATGCAGTGGTGGATGCAAGGATTTTTATTAGTGTGGTCGATATGGAAAAGACTGGATTTTGCGCACGTGCGAAGCACGTGCAAGAAAGATTGAGATACAATTAAACACTAAGTTATGAACATTGAAATATACTTCCTTAGATATATGGTGGACATATATGTAATAAAATATATAATTTTGTGCAACATTGATTCGGGAAAAAAGAACTAGTGATAGTCTTATCTTAAATTAAGAATTTTGATCCATAGGACTATATTAATATTATGATAGAAAATTTAAATTATTCACTGCGTTCTATCTTTGATATGTAATGGGAACCAGTTTTTAAGTAAAATATAATATTGATGTGTTATTATTTCGATCTATTGTAAATTTTAGATTATCCCCATTTCTTTTCAATTTTGATACCAAATGAGTCAAGAAGTATTTGTTAGTTATTTGATATATAAATTACTCAAGAATCATTATTATTATTATTATTTACTTTTCTGTGTATTGATAAGCCAAAAATAAATAAATAAAAAGAAAAGGAGGAAAAGAGGGCATTAACAAAACTTGAACCTATTACCTCCAACATCAATATTCAAACCTTACCCCTCCATCTGAGCCTCAAGCATATAATTTTTTTTTGGTACAACACGTTCTCAAACTATAGGAGTATTACATAATAACTTGAAGGTTCCCTAAAAGCTTTTAATCTTTTGGTAAAATCCAGTGTGGGCACTACTTCATGTTTTTCTGCCTTTCTGAAATGCCCATACTTACAACAATATTGCTCTAAGACCTATTCAACTTGTACAGATTTCTGTACGACCCATATAACTTATATCCAGCTATAATGTAACATAGCATGTCTGATTCTTATCCATCCTTTTAGCTATCCAACCTTTTTGCTCTCCAGAATAATATAATTTATGCATTCTCTTCAATTTGGTAGGTCATGCACACTCCCAATGGGATTTTATGAGGATAAATCAGAAAATTTTGACTTTTTCCTAATTGACATCTTCAAGAAAACACATCTTAAGTACAGCTAATTTTCATGATTAAGAATTAAAATTTGGTGTTTGTTTGAAATAGGAACCAGAAGATATGGACAAGTCATATGCAGCCTTATTTTCTCCATTTTGGAATGAGATCATTAAAAGCTTGCGGGAAGAAGATTATATTAGTAACAGGTAAATATCTGATGTTCTTTTCAGTGATAAAATTAATTGAAGATCAATTTGATTTGCTATGCAAACCCACATATATGCTAAGCACACACATTCAATGTGCTAGTATCATTTTTTTGGTTTTTCTCCACATCTGCAGGGAAATGGATTTGCTTTGTATTCCAAGCAACTCTGGAAGCTTGAGATTAGTTCAATGGCCTTTGTTCCTTTTAAGTAGCAAGGTCTGCATTTGAATGTTTTAAGGTTTTATGCATAAACTTTTTGGTCAGATTTGACTGGCTGTTGCTAACTACAGCCATGATCTTAACAGATCATGAAGGCCCAAACTATAGCTGAGGACTGCAAGGACAATCAAGTTATCTTGTGGAACAGAATATCCAGGGATGAGTACATGGCTTATGCTGTCCAGGAATGTTACTATAGTGCAGAAAAGATTCTACACTCTATAGTTGATGGGGAAGGGAGACTTTGGTATTGTTTTGTTTAGAATTTAGCCTCCCCTTTTTTTTACTAATGTGACTATGATAATCTTATTTTATTTAAGGAAAAAAAATATAAGATCTTTATGTAAAGTGGTATACCTGAATTGTGAAATTGAGACTTTCTTTTGGATGTCTAGTTACTTTGACAAAGCTGTCTTCCTGGTTATTGCTTGTCCTGTATAACTGAAGTTCTAGTTTTTTTGTATATTTTTGGCATTACTTTGCTTTAAAAAATTTCTAATTTGATTGCAGGGTTGAAAGGCTCTTCCGCGAGCTCAACAACAGTATATCTGAGCATTCTCTGACTGTTACTATAACACTTAAGAATCTTTCACTTTTGGTGAAGAAGTTCACTGCCATGACTGGACTCTTAGTAAGACTTTTTACTCTTTATCAACTGTGTATCTTATTATACAAATGCAGTGTAGTCTTGAAGACTGAGGAATTTAATTATTTTCGTTGTAGCATTATCTATTACTTTCTACCAAGTTTTAAACAGGTTATTCTAGGCTCGATTTGTAAAAGTTTGTCTTGAAACTGGCTTTGACATTCCTTTATATTGTGTACTCTATTATGCGGAGTTGGCTACAAAAGGAGCGGAACTCATTTTTAGTGGAGTATACTATCTGTCAACACTTTGGAATCTATTCAGTGTCCTAGGAAAAAAGTGATGCGATGACAACAAAGCTTCTGTAACATTTATCTTTGTTACAGGTTAACTGTCCACAAGAAGTAGAGTGAGTATAAACCATGGTCAACTTGGACAGAATTAATTTATTAGTTGGAAAGGCCCTTGGGGACATCAACTGATCTGCTAAATGATATTCACATGGGGCAATTGAGAAAAAAGGCGCTTGGATATCACTTGTTTCAGCAATTGGCTGTCAATTTCAATGTAATTGGTTCTGGAACATTATATATGTTCCCCCATCCACCGATTTATGATGATTGCCACAATCTCATAATTAAATCAGAAGATAATTTAATCTTGTGAGAAGAATCCTTAATAATTGCAGATCCCGACGCTCCTTTATCACAGACCAATATCCAGGATGTCCATTGTAAGGGAAAGTGTATCTTCCCTTGTAGTTTCATCCCTTTCGGTGAAAATGCTGTCAGTGGCAGATGCAGGTTCCTTTTTTTTTCACTGGGGGCATAATGGAATAACAGACTTTGCAATATCCATGCTAGAAACATTGGGTTAACCGATTAAGCGGTTGAACTCTAAATTGTGAACAATAAAAACTTAAAAGTTGATGTGGATATGGATTTGGTAAATTTCATCATAACATTTGGGGGGATTTGATTCGAAAAAACATGGTCAAGACTTGAGAACATAGGACTTCCCGTAACCCATCTCCAAACCTCACCACCTGGGTTAGACCTCAAGAATGTTTTTTCTATTAGCAATAGTCTCTTAAATTAGAGGGGTGTTCTGCAAAAACTTTAACATCTATAGGCATTCAAAATTTTGTCAAATACAGTGTGGGCATCCACACATTCAGATCAACGTAAGCCGATTCCTTGAAAACGATAATCCAGTGATTATGAAAGCATACATAATTGGCATAACTGCCGTTGATTTCTTGTGTTTATCATTATAACAAGCCCTTCCCAACAGAACTTGTCAAGTTCATCCATATAAGTTGTATGTCTTGTCTCTGATTTATCAACCAATTAGCGGAAATGAGGTTAGACAGCAGAGGTGAAGCAGTAATACAAATAATGAAATTTCAAGAAACTTAAAGAATTTAATCTATATTAGTATTTGGGCACTGCGAGATTATATCATTGGCATTTAGCAGTTTTTAGTAAGCTGTATTTAGTTGTTATATGCTTGTTCTCTGTGTCACAAACATGTTTATCAGTCATTAACATTTTTTGGACTCCTAACCTGCTAACCACTTGTTAGGAGGTTTGGAAGTTTCTAAATGGATTTAGTTTACTAGTAGCTATTTCAATGTTTTACATTGATAGAGTGAGATTCTTGAAAATCTAAGATTAGCTATGAACTGAACACATAAACACGTGCCTTTCTCCATCGGGGATACATGATGTCATACATGACAATTACAGAACCTGTATAAATTAATCTTCTCTAAATTAATAACCTCTCTAAATTAATAAAAAATCCCGGTCCCGACTCGGGCCAGTTTAAAAAATTAATAAACCCCTATATCGTAATAATTAATAATTTCTTTTTGAAATCTAGTGTATAATTTTGGTCTCAACTGTTGCATAAATTAAGAATTTCATAAAAGTATAAAATATATTACATACAATATTCAAGAACTAGAAAAGTACTTTAACATGCTAGTTTGCACAAGGCCACCATGTTTGATATTTTTGACTTCATCGTTCATCTTTTAAATTGTTTTCAAGTAGTTATTCTGATCACTTTCTTGTTTAGCCAAAAGGTTTCAACTAAATTTAGCATTTCAACAGCCTTAATTATGATAAGAAATATTTGTAAGGAGATTTTTAAGGAGGTTACCAATCAAAGTGAGATTTTTTATGGAGATTAAATGCTATAGAGCCGTTGGAGGAGTTCGAAGGACGTGAAACATTAAACAGACGTATTTTCTAAGACAAAATAATAATTTACAAGGTAAAAACCCTTCAAATTAATAATCCCTCTAAATTAATACTCAAGGGCGGGTCCCATGAATATTAATTTAGAGGGGTTCTACTGTATCAAGTCCAGACAAGGACACACTTGCATATGCACATTTCCTCTGAATACGTGTATATTTCACTTATTCAACTATATATACTGATGTACAAAGCTATTATTCATAGATGAAAGGATATAATTTTAGTAAAATGAGCTATAAAATATCTAATGACTTGTCAAAAGAGACCATAACCTACCTTGTCTTATTTATACTTTTTTTTGTGAATAATGGTTTATAGCGTAGATCGGGGAATCAGACGATTCCGATATGAATCGGCCAATTCCTATCGTAATCAGTCGGGCCCGAGATCAAACCGGGGTGGGAAAATCGGATTCGGCGGTGACAACGTGGAATTGGTTTGGAAGAAGGTAGAATTTACTGGAATTAGCTGATTCCTGGCCGATATTAATTGACTATAGGCGATTCTAGCCTATTTTGTAGCATCTTTTCCAATCCGTTGCGCCTTTTTCTTCATTCAGTGAGCGACTGAAGAGAGATATCTGCAACATCTTCTTTATTTAGCATGTGGTCAGAGAGATCAAGGAGGGAGAGATGTGGGGAGAGAGATCTGAGAGAGATATCTGAGAGAGAGACTAATAGAGAGATCTGAGAGAGAGAACATGGATAGATTGAGATCTGCGAGAGAGAGAGATCCGCGAGAAAGAGCGAGAGCAGGGAGAGAGTGAGATTAGGGAGCGCGTGGAGAGAAAAGAGAGGGTGAGATAGAGAGATCGATAACATTTAATGATGTCATATACTAATTTAGTATGGTACATTTACAAATTTGTTTAATAGAGTATTTCAAACCATGGTTATAATTGTTTAAATATGTTATTTGTTAGATTAATTGTCAAATGAAAATTTGTTAAAAAAAGTTCAAAAATTTGTTACAAAATCATTTGCATGAATGTAATTATAGAAACAATAAAACTCTAAAAGCATATCTATTAGATAAAAGAGAGTTACAAGATATATATATATATATATATATATATATATATATATATATATAATACAAAGAGGGTAAATGGGTAAATATGAGTAATAACTCAATATCCAAATACTAATAATTTAACACTTTTCCTCAAGCTGGAGCATAGACATTTAACATGCCCAGCTTGTTATAAAGATTAGAATACACTTAAGGTGAGACAACTTTGGTAAGTAAATCAGCTAATTGCTTTGAAGATGGTGTGAACTGGAACATAACCACCTTCTTGGTCCAAGCATCTCTGACAAAGTGGCAGTCAATCTCAACGTGTTTGGTTCTTTCATGAAAAACTGAATTCTGGGCATTATAAATGACAGACTGATTATCACAATGCATAGGCATTGGTCCATGCTGTCTGAAATCAAGCTCCATCAGTAAATTTTTTAACCACACCATCTCACATGCTGTATGAGCCATAGCTCTATACTCAGTCTCATCACTTGAGCGAGACACTTCTTGCTCTTCCAAGTCACTAGATTTTCTCTAACAAAGGTGTAATAGCCAGTCGTAGACTTCCTATCCCCTCGATCACCAACATATCTTGAATCAGAGTATTCAGAAATGTGTACATGTCTATGTTTCCTATATACCAACCCTTTTCCTGGACAACTCTTGATGTAAGTTAAAACTCTCATCACAGCTAACCAATGAGTCTCTCTGGGCTGATTCATGAATCTACTCAAGAATTCCTACAGCAAAATTTATATCTAGCCTAGTCACCGTAAGATAGATCAACTTCTCAATCATTTTCCTATTTCTCCCTGGATCATCAAGTGTATGACGTCATTAAACCATAAATTCACATTGGCTTCCATTGGTGTATTAGCAGGCTTGCATCCTAAAAATCCTGTTTCCTTCAGAAGGTTCAGAGCATATTTTTGCTGAGAAAGAAGTACACTGTGTTTTTGACGTGCAACTTCAATTCTCAGAAAGTATTTTGGACGTCCTATGTCCTTGGTCATAAAATGACGTTTGAGATACATCTTAGTCTCCACTTGAGATACATTTTAGTCTCCACTATTCAAGCTGAGTCACTACCAATTAGCAAAAATGTTATCAATATAAGCAATCAGAACTACAATGCCAGACTTTTTGCGCCGAAAGAAGACAGTGTGATCTGAATGATATCAACAAAAGCCAATACCGGAAATGGTAAGACTGAACTTCTCAAACCACGCCCTTGGACTCTGCTTGAGTCAATATATAGTTTTCTTTAGACGACAAGACTTTAGTCTCCTTCTGAGCAACATAACCTGGAGGTTGCTCCATATAAACTTCCATCAGTAAATTTTTTGACCCTAAAACATATCTATTAGATAAAAGAGAGTTACAAGATATATATAAGACAAGGATGGTAAATGGGTAAATATGGGTAATAACCTAATAACCCAATAACCCAAATACTAATAACTTAATATAACAATAATTAACTAATAAATTTTAGGAAATGTTAAAAAATAGTTAGAAATGCTTGCCATGAGTATAGATTAACTACAATCTAATTAATTTTTTAGATTAATTGTCAAAAATAGGAATTTGTTAAAAAAGGTTCAAAAATTTGTTGTAAAATTATTTCCATGAGTATAATTAACTAATAAATATTAGAAAATGTTAGAAACTAGTTTTTATTGTAACGTATTGTAATGTATTTGCATCTATTGCATTGTATTGTAACACTTTCCAAATGTAATTCAAATTTGACCAATTATTCTTAAAAAAAAGTCAAAATGCTTCTAATGATCAATAATCTTTTTATAGATTTTTAATTATTTGTTAACTTTTTTTTACCGATTCCGATACGTTGATTTCACTGAGACGATTTGGCTGATTTGTCCCATTCCGATACTAATAAGTGTCGGTCGATTCCAATACCGATTCAGAGATTTTGACCCTTGGTTTATACACTTGTAAGTATCAGACACGCATGGACACATGTGTCACATACCATCTTTTGGGAGGGAGAAGTGTCATGCAACTTATCATAGAAAATTAGGAATTGACACAGTTTTGTGCATTTATCTTCATATTTATAGTTTTGTTATGCTGTCGAGTATTTCTGTCACAATCTTCTATTTTCCTTTGCTTCCTAATTTGTTTGGATAAACAAATTTGCATATATTAGAGGTGATCGTGGGTGTAATGGCAGGGATCCTCCATTGTGACCTGGGGATGACGGGTTCAAGTCATGGAAATAGCTCTCAATGCCTGGGTGAGGCCTGCCTTTGGGGATCCCAAAATGGCATGAGCCTCATGCAGTGGGCTGTTCTTTATTTCCCCTTAGGTTATAGCATCACACTAAATGACAGGTGATGATGCTAGTTTTTTTTTTGGCAGAATATGAAGAACGGAAATTAAGAGTTAAGACTGACAAAAAACATGACATAGCTTAGCATACAAATCAGTTAACCTTTAATTGCAGAATGGTCCATATGTTGTTGCCTTTCCATTCATGTCTTCTAAATTCATTCTAATTGTTTGTTTGTTGATGTTTTCTGTTGCATGTAAGTAGGTTCGTTATAGTTACAAAAGAATTACAGGTATTACATATTTTGGATATCTGGTGTTCAAGATTTGTGCGTTCCTTTAAATCTAATCATTATTCTTTATTTTGAAAATCTTGTGCAAATTTTAAGTTATCTTCTATGCATGCATATTTTACTTCTCTGTGCAAAATTTACATAAATTGATGCATTTGTTTCGTCTTCGAGGAATATATAATCCTTGATTTTTAAATGCTTCTTGATTGTCCTCTTCCTTTTATTCTTTCTTTTTTTTTTTTTGGCCGGGGGGGGGGGGGGGGGGGCGCAATCTTCTCTTAACCATCTTATTAGGCCTTGCTTTTGTTCAATTTTATCATATATTTATAATCATGTATGCTGCCAATATAGTTATAAGAAAATAAAATGGTGTATAGGAAGTTTGCCAAGATTCAATAGTAAGAGATGCAGCCTTCTCCTTCTTCTGTCTAACACATTTTTCTTTTCGGATAAAACGATTCTTCTCAAGATCAAGTACATAAACTGATACTAATTTCATAGATTGATACTGATTTTTATACGCATAGTATTCTTTTTGAAATGACACACACACACACACACAAACTTCTGATATATATTCTGCAATGTAAAATGATGAAAGCTTTGTTATGTTTATGTTATCTTTTTATTTAGCTTGTCTATTGGTTTATTCTTTCTGCAATAACTTTGTTAGAGTGGGGACAAAACATTTGATCGAGCGTGCCCTACTCTGCTCATGGGCTTCTTTTGTGATTGTTTCTTGTTCTTTGCTCTTGTTAAAGCTGTAGCCTGATTGGCAATTTCTTTATTGGCATAATGCATATAAAGTTTTTTTATTTTATTATGACAGCCAGGTACCTTGTGTTGGGATGGCACAAGCCCAACACACTGGAGCTTCCATCACAAGGTTCAATTGGTTTACATTATTAAGTAAGAATATTATTTTGTGCAGATGCAAGATGAAACTCCTGAACTTGTGGCAGGTGCTTCCAAAGCTGTATATGAACTTTACGACGTAGTTACCCATGATCTACTGACATCTAATTTGAGGTCTTATGGAATTCTCGGATTTAAATTTCTTGTACTTTATATTTTTGGTTTGTTTATTTCCTTTATATTACCTAACCGATCTCTCTTCTTTTCTTAGAGAACAATTTGATACTTGGAATATTCTAGCAAGGGCAAGAAATGAGGGCCGGCTCTTTTCTAGAATAGAGTGGCCAAGAGATCCAGAGATTGTATGTTTTTTGTTTAATTGTCTTTGCCAATCACCCATATTGCACATGACATACAAAACTTTTTATATTTATTACAGAAGGAGCAGGTAAAACGTTTGCATCTACTCCTTACTGTGAAAGAATCAGCTGAAAATATCCCGAAAAATTTGGAAGCTAGAAGGAGATTGCAGTTCTTCACAAATTCATTATTCATGGACATGCCTCATGCAAAGCCTGTTTCTGCGATGATGCCTTTTAGGTAGTGCCATAATGAAAAGTTTCGATCGTTCAAAAAAAAAGTTACCAAAATACTGATAGAGCCTCTTTCTGTTTTTTTTTGGTTTCGTTTTCCCCTTCTTTTTCCTTCTTTTCTTTGAGAACAGTGTCTTTACTCCCTACTATAGCGAAACTGTACTTTATAGTTTGTCAGAACTACGGCAGGAGAATGAAGATGGGATTTCTATTCTTTTCTATCTTCAGAAAATCTATCCTGGTGAAACATCTCTCTTCTTTACTTTTCTTGCTATGATTTTTATCCTGCAACCTGATTAAATCCCTTCCCTGTCATACTGGTTTGACTTTCTTATGTGTCATTACTCATGTTCTTCTGTCTGTGACATGATGATCACTGTTTTGTTTGATGCAATATATTACAAGCTAGAGGTTCATAATTTCATAACTAGTCTTTTATGTTCTCTCTATTTCTCTCTCTTTAATGGGCATATTTATACTTATCTGTTCAAACAATTCTTGCTGCAAAGTATGATAATAAACATGTGTTTTAGTGTCCTCATTCATCTTTTATTTCCCACATTAAGTGTTGGTTGGTTACGGAACACAATTTTAAAATAAGGATCCTTTGAAAGTTTGGCCAAAATTTATTACCGTCTATGGACCTAATTTTATACGCTTAAACCTCTGAATTTCCTGCATCACCTATGTATGATAAAATGGGCTTGTCCTTATCCTCGGGGCTTGTTGGCGGATAGGGAATCTACCTGATTGCTGATGCATTTTCAAGCTCATGCATCCAAGGGCAATGCTCTGAAATTGTTCAAGAGTAAAAGAGTCAGGGAAGGTGCTAGGGTCTTTATCTTTATCTTTTATACTATTGTTTTGGTGGGGGCAGGGGGGGGGGGGGGTAGTAGTAAACACTATGAAGATAAATTAAATTTAGAAAATGATAAGACAACATGACCGAAACAGAATCAGTAGAGTTACGCTGGAAAGTAGTGTTAAATTCTGAAACAGGGAAGACATAAATATGTATCTGTATCCACCATTGTGTTTTGTTTTAAGAAAATTATGCATTATTCTTCATTTAGAGTAATTTACTTAACCAATAGAAAGCTTTAATAACAGTATTGACGCAAGGTGCAATCATTGCCTACATCCTCTATTATTAAGTGGTTGAACCATAGTGCAAATACTCTTAATTTGACAATCCAATCATTTCAAAGTGTATCCGTTCTTCAAATGTCTATAAATAAATCAATTTTATTATTCTTTTACGACATTGATTTTGTTGCCATTTGTATGATTGGCTAAAACATGTTGAAAACATTTGGTGTTTTTCTTCTAGTTTCTAGTTAGTTTAGGTTTTCTGGTCTCTGTATCAAGTGAAACAAAGTGGACGCTAGTAAGTTGTTTAGATCTGTGCTTAGGATGTTCAAACTTCAAAGCCTTACAAATTTGTTTAAGGATTTTGAAGCGTTTTGCTCATGATCAAATATTTAGATTGTCCATTTATATACTGCAAACGTGATAAATTTAAGCAACATGCAATTTTGGCTGTCCATTTTATGCCACTTGGTGCATAGGCAAGAAAATAAAATTTATTGATTTTGGTTTTTTTCACACTGGTTGGTTTGAATGGAGCGAAGTCATTTGAATGGATTTGGTTCCAAAAATCCTCTAGGAAGGTGCCAAGTGTATCTTTTGGATAGTTGTACTGTTATTTTACTTCGTATTTGATTGTTTACAAATACTTGCCTCCAGGTTGGATTACCTTGCCTACTTTTTTTAGTTTTGAAGAATTCATTCTCTTGAGCTCAACACCCATTTTGGACAGAAAATAATAACCAGGATTTGTTGTATCTGCATACCCGTGTTGTGTCATAACTGCGTCCCATGTTTTTACTAGTGCAACCTAGTTTGTCCCAATGTTCTGGAGTGCTTTTTAGAATACTGGAGGGTAAGAGTTGCATGATTTGTTCTTAAAATTAAGAAACATGTAATATGTTGAAATTATGCATCCACCATGAGTCCATACATTTCTATGTGCTCACTCGCATACATCCATCCACCCATATGTGTTTGTGTGTACATATACACATATAGGTACCATTCTTTCTCAATCTTGACACACATTGTATGCTATAATGGCCGAAATATATTGAATTTAAATCACCAAAACTTCTTCATAGATTGAATATTGCCTTTTAGGCAGGCTAAGCGCGTTCACTTGAATACCCTCAACTCCAGCATAATTTAGTGCTTGTCACCAAATGAAGATCAGTCTGTACTTGTTTTTGTTTTATTGTCATTGTGGAGCATCCACATCATTTATTTTGTGTGTTAATCTGAGTAATTTCCATTGCAGATGAATGGGAGAACTTCCTGGAACGTATTGGTCGCGGTCAGTCGACTGCTGAGGCTCTACAGAAGAGCACAAGCGACACCTTGGAGTTGCGCTTTTGGGCATCCTATCGAGGGCAAACACTGGCACGAACTGGTTAGTATTTAATTGCATCTCTTGATGCTTACATGCAAAAAGTAACTGCTCTTCCATCTCCTGCTACATACATACAAAAAGTAACTGCTATTCCATTTCTTATACACATGCAAAAAGTAACTGCTATTCCATTTCTTACACACACGCAAAAAGTAACTACTATTACGTTTTTGCAATATGTGTGGGCTCGCAAGGGGTGGCGGGGTAGGGGTGGCGGGGTTGCCATTTTAGATTTAGTGCTTGTCTGACTTTATGAGTAATAGTCATTCAGTTTATTTTAGCTTGTAACTAATTGTATTCCCATGCAGTTCGTGGTATGATGTACTATAGGAGGGCCCTTATGCTACAAAGTTATTTGGAAAAGAGATATCTTGGAGGTATTTTATGTTCCTTGTGGTATCTTCATTTCCCTTCCTTTTTTGATTTGGTCATTTATACGTGGTAATGTTTTTGGGTGTAATCTAGCAGGAATCGAAGATGGTTATTCTGGTGCTGATTACATAAATCCGCAGGGTTATGAGTTATCTTCTGAATCTCGTGCCCAAGCAGATCTTAAGTTTACTTACGTTGTGTCATGCCAGATTTATGGCCAACAGAAACAAAAGAAAGCTGCAGAAGCTGCTGATATTGCTCTTCTGATGCAAAGGTTATTTGCACTCATTAAATTTATGGTTTCAATGTATTTGTAATAGTAGGAGCAGGACACAGGAAGCACATGATATCTTTTATTCATATCTTAACTGCATATATGTGGGCCAGCAATTTAGTGGTGTTTAATCTGTTGTATCAGTTGGTTAAATGTGATATTTTTGGATTTTACTTGAATTGTTGGATCAGCTATGCACATGATAACTTTCTTCATTCCTTGACCTTTTATGTTTATTTGCATTTTTTTTGAATGGTAAGAGAGTATTTTATTGATAGCGGAAACTCATCATACAACTAGAATACAATCAAGATAAAGACATAGCTTAAGAAAGAATATCCTTCCATGACAATAATGATCCGAAGTTTGGATGGAGAGAAGACCTTTTTCATAACAATTAAGATCAAGCTAATAGTCCAAAAACTTAATCAACCTTAGATACATCAAGATGTAGTTTATGAACATAATACCCCAATTAGATAATGTTCCAAGATGGCTGGTATAACTCCCAACTTTCCATTGACGCGTCTTCATGAGCGTATTAACATCTATACAAAGCCTTCTGACTGCCATAATCCTTGGCAGCTTTTGATTCTGAAAGATTCTCATATTTCTCTACTGCCCTGCCATCTGCAGACAAGACCAATCTGGAAAGCTTGTAGAGTTTAGTTTAGGTAAAAACAGTGTTCACAGCGGCTACATCGGCCCGGGAAAATTTATCGGGGATGGGGATATATCGGGGACATATCGGGATATTTTCAAAAATCGGATGTCAAAATCGGACTGTAAATATATATATATATCTTCTTGTCTTAAATTGCATCTCAATAAGACAATATATTCTTAAATTATATAAAGCTACATAAAACATCATACTTATATGTTTAACATATACTTAACTCGATAACTTGCATTAAGCTTATAAATGCATAATCACTATCCAAGTGTAGAATCTTCACAAATGTCACATTGCCACATCGCTCGAATTACCCGAATACCTAACCTAGAAATTGAGTGTAAAACGCTATATCGGGTCCAAAATCGCCGAAATTGCGGCCGATATATCGGGTCCATGCCGATTTATCGGCGATTTTGGGTGAAAATCGCTATATTGGTTTGGATGTCCAAATCATTGCGGCTAGGTGCCGTAAACGCAATATCGGCGCAATATCGGGTTATATCGGGGATATTTAGAACACTAGGTAAAAATCTGTCCTTAATTATCAGAGCTTACTCTTCCAAGCTTCAGTTTGCAAAGACTCACCTGTATGTGATCCAGTCCAAGTCCAGTAGTCAGAGCCGTGATGGAATATGTCTATTGATAGGAGATCATATAGGATACAGTTCAGGTAGAGAAAGAGTCCATTGATTGGAGTTAATAATTGGGGTCATTTATTTAATTTATTAATCCAATGCTGTTGTATTTGGTTTTATTTATTTATTATCTTCTATCTTAGCACTATGTGGTCTTTATCACCATCTAAACTTGCCATTAACATGGGTTGGATATTGAGCAAGGCTCCACAAAGGATTTGGCAGAGTTTTACAACTGTTGCCAACACCCTCTCATAGTGCGTAATTCTTGACCAAGGAAACTATGGGCAATATAAGGGTTTGCAATAATTCTGAACTAGTTGGCGTCATCCAATTTCTTCTAGACTGGGGAAAAGGTCTAGAAGAAGGGGGACATTGATATACTTGCTACAGGGAATTACATTCAATTGTGAGCCACATATAAAGCAACAACCGGGCTAACAGTACACATTCCGAGTATTATTTTGTCTAACATTTAGTATGTTATTTAATTGGTACTAAATCTTGTTTTTCCATTGCTTCTTGCTATTGTATGTGCTTTCTGTCTTTATTGGTTCTTCTTTCTTATTCGTTCTTTCTTCTTTTTCATCTTCTTTACTGTCAGAAATGGGGCTCTTCGTGTAGCATTCATACACGTGGAGGAAAATACAGCACAAGATGGAAAAGTGTTGAAAGAATTCTATTCAAAGCTTGTTAAGGCTGATGTGCATGGAAAGGATCAGGTATGCATTATCTTCACTTGGTTATAGATTTTTTAACCTTTGATTGTCCGCCACTGTTAACACTTTTTGATAAACTTGTCCTTTGAGCTTTGTTACGCAGGAAATTTATTCTATCAAGCTTCCAGGAGACCCTAAGCTTGGGGAAGGAAAACCTGAAAATCAAAATCATGCAATAATTTTCACTCGTGGAGATGCTATCCAGACTATTGACATGAATCAGGTTGCTTGATCTTTTTTATATCTTTACTTTATTATTGTCTTTATCCCTATAACATATGAGTACTTTTTTCCTACCCCTGTTTTGGTCATGAGACCATCAAGATGTAAGAGGCAGGATGGTCCCTTTCTTCATACTTAAATGAAAATAAGTTCTTCCAATATAAATAATAACTATTTGTTCTTCTATTGTAAGAGGGTCTTATTGGGATTGTTTAAGAAACTTGTGCAATCATGGAACTCTGGCCTAAAAAAAACTGAAAAATTTCTCTTTCTAGGATTCTCTACAATCAGAATACTATTGGAAATCACCAACCAAACCAATAAATAAACTACATTCAATGCCTCTGATTGAAAAGTTGTCAAGTGATGAAGTTAGGACAAAGATACTCTTCATAAGGATTAATTGGGAAAAAGAGGAAAAGACAACTTTCATGAGAATCCACCTATATTGCATAAAACAACCTTTAACTTGCTTTATTGTTCATAACTTCCTTGAACTTTTTCATTTATATATAATTTTCTATCGTGAACTTCCACCGATTCACAGGGTACCTAGTACCATCACACTCTGATGCTCGAGGCACATTTCCTTTATTTCACTCTCCTTTTCCAGATGGCTAGAAAATAATGAAGTTCCCAACTGCTAGATTCCTCATGTTGCTTGTAACTTACCATAGAAAACAATAGGCACATGTCCTTCTAACAAGCTCAACTCTGAACTTATTTTAATCGGGACAAGGTAATACTGTTATGCAGTATTTTGTCATTGGATGAAGGGGAAGACAAGCAAGCTGTCAGCAGATTGGGTTTTTTTTTTTTTTTGTTGGGGGGGGGGGGGGGGGGGGGTTGTGTGTGTGTGTGTGTGCACACGTAGGGAGAGGTTTTTAAACATGTTTCAGTGAAGTAATTTTGAGTTTTGAAAGAAGAGTTTAGTTATGGGGTTTTGATCCCCCCTTTTATTTTCTTGGGTGTAGGTTTGAATTTGTTTAAATGTATTTGAATTGTTTTGGATTTTATCTTTTGGAGGAAGTGGGTAAGTGGGTTTGAACAGGTGTTGGTGAGGAGTAATTTTAATGCGAAGAAGAAGAGGTGGAGGGAGATTTTTTAGTTATTAATGGTTACTTGGTATACATTTGAATAAATAATTGCTAATGTTGTTATAATAAAGCAAGTTGGACCTACTTTTCCTTTATAGTAGGGGATAGTCTTTTGTAATTCGCCTATATAGGGGAGAAAACGTAATTTTAGTCCATCACTACTGCCATACTGTTATTATCTCTCATTTTTTTCTGTAAAAGGAAACATTTGAGCAACTTAGGAATACTAAAGTCAATTGGGGTAGTTTTTGGTAAGGAAAGTTTGTGGTACTCTTCTATAATTTATCTGAACTCATATTGCAATGCCACCTTTAATCCCTTCACATATTCCTCAAAACAGACACGATTTGGGAGATGTCAAGAAAAAAAAAAGTACTACTTACTTTCCAACTTCCATTTTACTTCCCAATTAAAAAAATGATTTCTAATGGAGATCTGATAACTCTTTTCTTTTTTTTTTTTTGATTTCCTACTAATATTGGTTTTGGGTTGGCGTAAATTTTGGATTATCTGTGATAGTTCTAGATGTTAATCTTCATCCAGAAAGAAAATTTGTCTGAGAGGCCCACTTTTTAATATATACCTCTTATTTATTTAGATGATGAAAAATACATGTGCAAGTTTATGGAAAATATGGGCATGAAATATGAATATCTGGTCACTCAATTTAATTAAGTGAAGCTGCTGATGCCCTGTGCTAGCGTAGGCACCTAGGCTGGATCTTTTTTTGCTTCAGTGGCAGTGACTTTCTCTTCTATTATTGGCTTCATCAATCTTTATGGAGTATTATTACTTTACTCGCTTAAGGACACTTAGGTTAGTGAGTGGCAGTGACAATATAATACCTTTTGCATCCAGTAAATTTAGACACTAGTTTATGCTGATTTTAACTACGAGTATATCATGTCTCTGAAAGAAGTTGTTGTCCAGATGAAGTTCTGCTTTAGTATTCTGTTATTATTGGGATTATTGAAGAAGGGGCAATATTCTGTAACTACTTCTCTCTTTGCTTACAACATTTAATAATCATTCATCAACAACCATATTACTTTTATCTCTACTGTTTCTCCAGCATACCAATTTAGTTATTCTGTATCAATAATTATAGTCAGTTGACAAAGGTGATCATGTGTTAAGGACAATTATCTTGAAGAAGCTATGAAAATGAGGAATCTTCTTGAAGAATTTCGTGGCAATCATGGTCTTCGATGTCCTACAATTCTTGGCGTGCGAGAGCATGTCTTTACCGGAAGGTTTACCATAGTTTTCTTAATCTGTTTTATTGATGCATATCCTCGTGAGTTTGTAATTGTAACTCCCTTTTTCCTTTCTCTCTTAGTGTGTCTTCATTAGCCTGGTTCATGTCAAATCAGGAAACAAGCTTTGTCACCTTGGGCCAACGCGTATTGGCATATCCTCTGAAGTAAGCTGATAATTCCATTTTGTTTTTTTTTAACGTACCTTATCCCAACTATTAGGTTTAAGAATCACTTTTCTATTACTTCCCATTACTCAAATTGCTATAGTAAGAGAATCCTTGTACATTCTTTGAAAGAATGTGAAGCTATTTTGGTTAAAGTTCTATTGAATTTCTGTTGTTTTTTCGTTCCAAAGTTATTTTTTGCAAATCTAAATTGAACAGGGAACTGAATTATTATTTTCTTTCATGGTACAACTTTTGAATATATCTTTTACCATGGCGTAAGTTTCAGTTGGAACCAATAAATATTGGCTGATTCATATAGGCATTGAGGGGACCGATTTAATACTTAAAAAATTCTGGTTACAGCTAGACAAAATCTAGGAGACTAAACTACTATTATTGCCCATTGGTTGCTCCTGATTTGTTTTCGCTCTTCACCTCTTCTCAATGGCTGTTCTGTGAGACTTTGATTGCGAGTGTGGGTTTTGACTCAATGGGGATTGGAGATAGGGCTGACATATATGGGTTCTCCTTGGGGTCTAATCATACATTTAACAAATATTTTCTGATGAAATGCTGAGTTCAAGTCTATTTTATTTAACTATCAAAATTAAATTCGGTTAACTTGCTCCTGCTTTCATGTCTTCACCTGTCCTCCATGGTAGTACTGCTAACCTTAAAGCTAGTTGGTTTTTTTGACATAGTACACCCTATAACTTACTGGGTTCCTGGTGATATTACAATTGGAACGTGACTGAAACCTGTTCCCCCATTTTTACTTATTGCTTACATCCAGCAGTGCTTTCCCTGAAAGTGTTTACACACCTAATATTTATGAGAGTTTTCAAGATCATCTCTCTGTGTGCACTCAAGCATACATGGGCTTGTGTGTGCAGTTGAATGTGCGGTATCCATTCATCTTGGAGATCTTTTAACTAACAGCATTTGGTGGTTGCTTCTTTGTCGGTGGGTTAAACTGCATTAGCAGCAATAATGCTTTCCTTGTTATATGGTAAGGCACTCTCTTGCTCATTACTTCTCTTGATTAGTGCACACTAACTCGGGGTTTACGTCTGGTGGACAGCCTGGTATAGAAGTTGGTCTATCTTTCCTTGAAGCTTTGTCAGTTCATTGTGCTTTATAACCGCCCTCACGTTGATGATATGATAGACACATCTGTCTCCGACGTCGGTGCTGGGGTGGTTTCTCTGTGTTTTTTTTTTTGTTGGATTTTTGTGTGTTGTGTGTGTGTGTGTGGGGGGGGGGGGGGGGGGGTGGGCGCAGCACACTCTGCAAGAGATAAACTTTTACGATGGCATCAACACCTTCAGATATTGCTTTAAGAGTTAATAATTGTTATCTCCGATCATTTTTTTTTCTTTTGGAAATCATGGTAATTGCCAACTTTAGTAAATTATAGGAGTTTAGAGCATCATTGTTTTGATCTATGCCAATTTGTGTAGGTTCTAGTTATTAGTAAAACACATTGTCTAGTTTCTTATTTTGCATATGTAAATCCTCGTTTTACTTTCCACGCCTAATTGTTTAAATGCTTATTGTGCTCTTCTACAGGGTACGTATGCACTATGGGCATCCAGATGTTTTTGATAGAATATTTCATATAACAAGAGGCGGCATAAGCAAAGCTTCTCGGTAATTAACATCAGTGAAGACATATATTCAGGTTTGTGTAGCCAAAACTATTATAATTCCTTTTCCATATATATATATATATATATATATATATATATATATATATAGAGAGAGAGAGAGAGAGAGAGAGAGAGAGAGAGAGAGAGAGAGAGAGAGAGAGAGACTTGTGTAGTTCCAGAAGGATTCGAGCCCGAATTCTTCCCACTCAAATACTAACATCCAACATTCAAATACATCTATTGAAGTTGATCTCATGGTTCAAAGTCGTGTTCTCGGCCGGCACCGAGACGGATCAGTCTCGTCGAGTCGGATCGGACTTGGATGATACATGCAAAACACTACATAAAAGCTCAAAAAATTATGAATAAATCATGACAAATTGTAAAAAATGTAGACATTGAAATTCATGTATCAAATGTCCAAAACAAATTTATTTTGAGGGGGTAATTAGGAAAATATAATGATTTGGGAGTAAATTCTGAAATATAAAAGATTTGAGGGGAAAAATATAAAAAACTCAAAAATTAAAAAAAAAGAAAGGATAAAGGAGAGAGATCAGGTGAGATCACCCGATCTCTTCCTCCCTTTGGCTCTATCTCCCTCTCGCTCATCTCTCTCCCTTTCCCCTTTCTCTCTACTCTTTCCCTCCCTCTGGCTCTCTCTCCTCCCTCTCTCTCGTCTTTCTCTCCCTCCCTCCCGCACGTCTCCCCTCTCCTCTCCCTTTCTCCCCCCTCTCCAGCGGTGGCGGCGTGCAGGAGTAGGCGGCGAGGTGAGGGAGAGATCGGGCAGAGCAGGCGCATGCGGCGACGGCAAGCGGGCAGTCAGCGAAGGCGGGGGAGCCCTTGATCCCAGGTAAGTTTGATTTTTTTAAATCAAATCGGCCTTGACTCGGAGCTGACTCGGCCGAAGTCAGTCCGAGTCGTATCGTTACTCGGCCGATTCGGTCGAGTTAACTACGAGTCAAGACCGATTCAGTCGTTTCTGAGTGGATCCTTTGAATCGGGTCTCGAACTCGTCTCGGCGGGTATCGAGACGGATACGACTTGGTCGAGTCATATCTGACTCAGCCGAGTCTTCGAACTGTGGTTGATCTATATTATTTGAAGTAACTAAAAATAAAAATCAAGTGCTTTGAATACCTTTTCCCCATCCACCAAGCGGCGCAAAATGGATTGCCGAAAGTAGTGAGTTGTTTAGATCTATATTTTAAACATACAAATTATCGATCCTTAAACATTTAAAAACCCCTACAAACCAATTTTTGTTAGATTTTAAATGTTTTACACCCTTAAACTAACCAACTCACTATTTAGGCCGTCTGTTTTTTCGCTCTACTTGATGCATGGGCAAAAAGTATTTAAAATACTTGATTTTTGGTTATCGATACTTGAAATAATATAGGTCAACTTCAACGTAATGGATCTTGTATTCGGATGATATATTGTTGTATTTGAGTGGGAAGGATTCGGGCTCGAATCTTCTAGAACTACTCAAATCTCTCTCTCTCTCCCCCTCCCCCCCCCCCCCCCCCCCCCTCTTTCTCTCTCTATATATATATATATATTAAGTGTTAACTTCTATTTGGAGCTTACAAATGGAATGTGATACTCAAAAGGTGTTGTGTTTTTTCCCCCTTCTGTTGAGCAGTTTCTGCATGTATTCATGGGTGCTTTTATTTCCAAGTTTCTAAAAGTGTGACCTTGTGTTTTTCATGCTTTGGAAATTAGGCTTTAGTCAGGGATTACTCCTTAGGGTTTAGGTTGATGTGTTAACTGCCAAAGTAATATCTCTGTCTTGTTTGATTCTGAAAACCAACTGAGCAAGATCTTTAGATTCTGTGGACTCAAAACAGGTTTAAAAACACAACTTTGACCTCTTATTTTTCTAAATACAAGCTGTACTTCTCCTCCCGGTTTGACGGTGAACGTGAAGTCACCTTGTCATTAGTAGTCTATAATAACCTGGGTGGTAGTCGTGTGGGGGAAGGGGATTGGGTAGTGCCCCCCCTCCCCAGCACACACAAAAAAAGGAAAAAGAAAAAAAATGATAACAGGTTATCCCAAATTAGGGGAATATTGCAATAATATACAAAATGAATGCTTAACGGAAGTGGCTTCACATTCCGGGCAAGAAAAATAATTAGGAATAGGATGGGAGACCCAAATGCACAGTCTGTGATTTAAGCGGTTTGACATTCCGAGTCTATATCCTCTACCTAAGAGGTGCCTCTTTAGGATTTGGGATTGTGACCATAGGAATTTTTTTTTTAATCCAATAGCTTCTTCATTCCCTGGGTGGAAGGGATACCTCTCAGAATTCTCAACTGCCCTTTCAAGGTATTAAGCGGACTTCAAGATAGAAAGCCTTTGTTGTTTTCAGTACAAGGGAAAATGTTCAAGCTCACACAACAAAAGATTATACAATTCAGACTTTGAAGTAAAAGAGCAGGGAAAGTGACAAACTAATCCTTAAGTTTAAACTAAAAATGTCCCTATTTTTCTTTAATTGCCAAATTGATCCCTGTTTTTGCTCTACATACTGAAAAGTCTTTCCCTTCTCACAAGCTGACTGTTATCTGCAACATTGGCATCTTAACTATCATTTTACCCATTCCCGATCTAATGTAGAGGTTCAGGATTATTTATGAAGAATTTGAAGAAATAAAAACCCATATACATATCTCTCTTTTCAAACTTATCCTAGATGCCAAGTTTCTCATGTCATCAGCAAAATATCAACAATTTCTTATTCCCATTGGAGAGCGATGTCATATGACTTGGATGTTACGTGAGTGCCCTACAGGGTCTGCATTCCTTTGTTAGAGCTGCGTGGTGGGTTGTATGTGTTTTGTTGGGGGGGGGGGTTCTTCTTTTGCTACTTCCATAATCTTTTACAATGGGACAGAGATAGGAGTTTCTGGTGTCAATGTTATGCATCATTCAGGGCATATCTTTATATTTTCAACCAGAAACATATGTATCACTTGCATTATTTTAATATCACATTGTCAATTGGTTGGCAATGGTCTGATGTATTACAATTATGTATTTATTGGTGTATATTTTTTTGGTCCATATGATATCACCATTCACCAATATTTAGTCAAAGGGTCAGTGTTTTAAATGTCGGCCGACATTTCGTTTTCAAGCCTTCACCGCCACGACATCCCCACTCGCATTTGAAATGGCGTTTTAGAAAATGTCGCCTGACATTTCGGGAAAAATCCGATATATCGGCCGACATTTTCTCGAAATGTCGGCCGACATTTTGGGAAAAACTCAATATGTTGATGGGGCTTAAAAGTTAGAGCAATTGAAAAATTTTAACAATAGATTAGTGAATATATGCAAAATGTTTAAGTTAATTATACATATCCTAAATATATTTATGTAGTTTTGTATAAGTTGTGTACGTATTACCTTGATAAGAATTTTTAAATTACATTATTTAAGACATCTAGGATATATATTTGTTATCCATCATGACGTTCGAAATTTACTAAATGGCCCCGAAATATCTCCGAAATCCGAAAACCGACATCCGATTACGACATCCGACATTTCCCTGATATCCGACATTTAAAACACTGCAAAGGGTATGCCGCATATGACTAGTGTTCTAAAATCGGTTCATTATTCGTGCGGTCCAACACTAAATAATGATTAATCAGATTAATTGGGGATTAATCGTTTTTGAAAATTTTAATATATTTAATTATATTTATACACAACTACATATGAATATATGCAGTTAATTGTTGAAAATACCTAAATATTATACAAGACAATATCTAGATATAAAGTTACAAACCATGATATGATGAATAAGACAATATGAATAAATAGTAAAAAAGAAGTAGTAAAAGAATTTATCTCCACATTAGTAATCCAAGATTTCAAATTTTGCAACATAAATATAAATCAAAGAACTTACTTGTAAAAAGATAAATAAAAAAATTAGTCAATTTATCAATCAAAAAAATGAGTTTTAAAGAATGATGGAGAAAGATTGCTAAATAAGTTAATTTGAAAAATAATCAAAAATAATAATACATAAGTATCACATTATACAATATATACAATAATAAAATATCATAATTCATCTACTATTTAATAAATAACAATTCATCTACTATTTAATAAAAGATCATTATCAAATCGACATTACAATATAAACTACTTAGCGATCCAACACACAAAGTGGTAAGTTTTTCAAATAAAAAACATATGAAATAGCTAAATGATTAATCGGGGATTAATCGTTTTGGACCCGATTAATCGCCTGAGCGCATAATCAGAGCAATTAATGTAATATTAAGTGGGCTGCCACCGAATAGGATTAATCGGCCGGTTAATCCGATTTTTAGAACAGTGCATATGACTAATTATCTCATAGTCTTAGTGGTTTAAATAATCAGTGGTTTAAATAATTTAATTGAGAATTTGAAATATGAGATAGGCAGCCTACTGAGAAATGATTTTTGCTTCATTTGAACTTTTGACGTTTCTTTGGAACTTCTGATTTATCTAAAATAATTTACAGGATTCAATTCGACATTGAGGCAGGGAAACATCACACATCATGAGTATATTCAGGTTTTATGCATTTAAACCTGCAATTCGATGAACTGTGACTGTATGTTTTTGAAATATAGTGAAAACTTACTGTCACACAGGTTGGAAAGGGCAGAGACGTGGGCTTGAACCAGATTGCACTTTTTGAGGGTAAAGTGGCGGGTGGAAATGGAGAGCAAGTGCTAAGTAGAGATGTGTATCGGATTGGGCAGCTTTTTGACTTCTTTAGGATGTTGTCGTTCTACTTCACCACTGTTGGTTTTTATGTGTGCACTATGGTCTGGATTTCTTCTTTTATTTCTTTTATTATCGATATTTTTTTCTTATATCAATTTCTATTTCATAGATCAGCTGTTTCTTATCTAAGTTTGTCATTGATGCAGATGACTGTGCTTACTGTTTACATTTTCTTGTATGGAAGGGTTTACCTGGTAAGTTCATACTCTCAGATGCTGCTATTCTTTAGAATTACTCGCTCCCAGTCTCTGTGTGGGGGCACACGGTGCATCCATGTGTGCATGGATTTTGTATTATGGTGTTTCTGATGATACCTGGTTAGTACATATGAACAATGAATGAACTAGTACTGCTGATGCCAACCCTCCACTGTGCATAGTTTGATAGTGTTGCATTTTATGATATCATATCTTTCTGTTGAAAGTTCTAACTTCTATTGATTCAAAAAAACAGGCACTATCTGGACTTGATTCTGCAATTTCACGTCAGGCTAGAATCTCAGGGAACACTGCTCTAGATGCTGCATTGAATGCTCAGTTCTTGGTCCAGATTGGTGTTTTCACTGCAGTCCCAATGATAATGGGTTTCATACTGGAACAGGGTCTATTGAAGGTTTGCTTTGTTTTTACCGTCACAAATTCGACATTCATAACTTCTACTTTTTCTTCAAGGAACATTGATCTACGATATTTCTTTTACTTCTATGGTGGTTGTTCTTTATGGCTTCAAATGAGGAGACAAAGGGATAAGTGAGAAGGATCAGAGATATAAGTTAATTGGTTACTATTGTTGTAATCATCCATATGGCACTGTTCGTGTGAGCAGTAAGCCACAGTACAGTTCACAACAGCAGTATCCTGTGGCAATTTTTTTTTATCAGTACTTAGGGTTTCCTTGTGGGCTTTGTTGGCTGTTTGGAGGCCTTTGGCAGGACACTCTGTCATACTTTAGTATCTTTTTGAGTCTTCCTTTGGTAACTAGATGTCCTATTCTATCATGTTAGTATTGGAGATTTCTTAGTATTTTAGTGTGCTTTGTCATACATGCTTACGATATATTCTATTTCTAGTTTTTGGCATTTGTTTGTTGAGTGACAGTGATGCTTTTCTTATATTTATTTATGAAATTATAAGATGTTATGTTCTTATAAATTTCAAAGTTCGAAATTTGCTTACAACTCCTCATACTTATGATTTTATATTAATATGCACTTTTAATTAAAAAGAAGTAGTTTTTATAAATATATTTTCAATGAACCCATGCTGGTAAGACGGCATTTGCTAGCTGCTTGTATTAGGAAAAGGCGAAAAGCCAGTCCTCAGCATAATGTATATCTACACTTCCCGAGGTGGCTAGATATTGCCTGTACTTCTAGAAGGTTCCTTTTCATGTCTTCTTTTAATTCAAATGTCTTGTTTATCTTGTTAATTATGAGCCCCCCTTCCCCGCGCGAGAAGGCTTTATCCCGGACTTAAAACATGGGACTTTCCACAACCCGTTCCCGCCCGCCTCAGCTAGCCTTAGGGGCAGTGCAAGATGCTTATTAAGATGGAATTCTATTGGTCATGTTTGTTGACAGTTTTAATAATGTTTTTTCTTTTGTTTGCAGGCTATTTTTAGTTTTATTACCATGCAACTCCAGTTGTGTTCTGTTTTCTTTACATTTTCCCTTGGGACCCGAACACACTATTTTGGCAGGACAATTCTTCATGGAGGTGCAAGTGTACGTGTCTCACTATGAGAAATGATGTATTAAGTGTTATGGGTTGTTTAATTTACATATGACATTGTTATATATTTCCACAGTACAAGGCGACTGGTAGAGGCTTTGTTGTTCGCCACATAAAATTTGCTGAAAACTATAGATTGTACTCACGAAGTCATTTTGTCAAGGCGTAAGTGCTGTAGTTAATTTGTTGGCTAATAATTTTTTTATTTTTCTCTAGAAGCATTCTGCAGTCTTATTGCTTGCAGCTCTAAAGGTTATGCCCTATTGCAGACTAGAGGTTGCACTTCTCCTCATCGTCTACATAGCATATGGATACACTGAGCATGGTGCATCATCTTTTGTCCTCCTTACAATCAGTAGTTGGTTCTTAGTCATATCATGGCTGTTTGCACCATATATCTTCAACCCCTCTGGATTTGAGTGGCAGAAGTAAGTTCGTGATATGACTTATGGTGCCAATGTCTACTAGTTATTTTTAGTGCAGGATCCTTTCTTGTTCACTCTGAAATTCTGCTTGCTATTACCACTTTGTTTTTCTATTTAGTACTAAAATTTGACGTGCACTTGTCAGGATCGTGGAGGATTTTGATGATTGGACTAACTGGCTTCTGTATAAAGGTGGGGTTGGAATTAAAGGGGATAAAAGTTGGGAATCTTGGTGGGATGAAGAGCAGGTATGTCATTTACTACTTACATTTATACATCATATCTTCTGTATAGCTGAGTTTATTAACAACATTGCCTTTGTCTTAAAATTGTCAATATCCCTTTCCCGCATCCAGTTTATTCATTTGGATCATTTGCTTGTTTTGTTTCATTCTGATACTATGGGAGATACCAAACTAGACAATAGTCACTACACAAATTTGTTTGTTCCATGTCGATTTATCAGCCTAAAAGAGCTTGAGTTTCTGACCATATTACCAGAAATCACTGGCTTCCTGAGACCCAGGTCACACAAGGAACGCTTACAATTTGGATAAATGGCATCAATTCCAGGTCTTCAACTACTTTACAAATGTAACACGTCTCTTCAAGTCTTGACAACTATTTGACAATGATGAAATTAAAGATGTAATCTTTTTGTCTTCCACAGCTCTTTGACGGTGATGGGTGGAAGATGTAATTTTCTAGTTTCTGAAAAGTCTTTGACAGCAATCCATATGTCCTTTCAGTTCCTTTCAATCTACCACTGATCAACTTGCGATATAGTCTATTTAGGATTTATTACAGCCTGTTGAAAAAGGAAAGAGCCAAATTTGTACATGAAAAATTGCATCCTAGTTTACTTTTTTACCTGTCAACTGATAATACAGATTCATAACTGTACTGCTCTTTGTGATCCTATAAAAACCATATTGCATTGTAGATAAATGTATTCCTTTCAGACCAACTAATGCAAAGTAACCTGCTGGTAGTGTACTGCAGCGGGGATGAATAATATTCTATGCCGCTGTTCTCGTTCGGTGTTGGGAAGCTATCTGACTTCGCTGTAACCTTGTTTCTGACATCTTTAGCCATTTTGTGCTTAATGCTCTAACTTTTAAGTAAATTTTTATCCTAATTATGGTTGATTGCTTCTTCAAGACAATAAGAATTTGACCTGTTAGGTTCAAGCTTGCCATGGCACGTGAATGGATTGAACGAATTATCATAAGATAATTAAGATAATTTATTTCAGTTTCAGATTTGAATTCGTGGCGCATAGAGATTCAATATTGAACAAGGCAATTTGTCGAAGTAAATAAGGTTAATTGACTCACAATGGTTGTCTTCTTTATGTATAAACTCCACAACCTGTCTTCTTGCTAATGAAAGACTTCAAATCAATCCTAAATGCAATACGATTCCCTGAGGCAATTGGAAATGTGTGGCTTGTTTTTGCTTGGTGCCATTTTGCTGACATACAGGTTCTTGAAACTCGGCATTTGTTTTACTACTTTTAGTAGAACAACAATCTCAAAATGATCTAGGAGCCTCTGGTACAAACTTATGGTGCCAATGAAGAGCCAGTGTGGGATAATTGAATTCAGTTGCAGATCTGAAATATAGACTTCGATCTTCTGTATGAAAATAGGTAAGAAAGAATTATTTTTATTTGAACTATATAAGATCAGCTCAATTACAATAGACTGGTCTAGGCCTGTGACTCGACCTAACCCGATTACCCGCGGGCCCAAAACAACTGTTCTCATACCCGTCCAATTTAGTGATGGGTCCAGACCCAATTACCTCACAACCTTTGGCCGCGGGTCCAGCTTCTGCTCCTTGGCCTCCGCATCCCTCCTCAATGCCACGAGATTCTCCCTGGAAATCTCCGACGACGCCTTCTTCTGCTCTTCGACGATCCACTACGATCTTGCTGACGACGAGATCGGTGCCAGATTCGTCGATCTCCACCTGGATCTTGATATCATTGCTGTTCTCGCCATCAGATTCCTCTTCCGTGATCTTTTCGAGAGGGAGGTTGATAGAGGTGACTGAGAGAGAGAGAGGAGGCGGCTGAGAGAGTGTGTAAGTCTTAGGATTAGGGTTATTAATTAAACGAGTTCGGGTCTAATCGAATATGGTTCAAGTAAATCAGATCTTACTCATTTACTAATAAGGTAAACGGGTCTGGGTCCTATTCGGATCTGCGGGTATAGAACTGGTTACCAGACCCGTCTAATCGGGTACGGGTCGGGTAAACCCGACCCATTGGTAGGCTTAGAATGGCCTATGTATAGCATCCAAAATTTAAATTCTTGCTTAAGAAAAATTGAATTCATCTGAAGTATAAAGGTTTCTAGTTATAGATAAAGACTGTAAAACATAACAAAGTCTAATGGAAAACACAGTTACTAAAATAAAGACTTGGAAAGTATTAAAACCTCATTAGGAAATCAAAGATACCCATGAAAAGGACTGTGACAGCATGAGTAATTCGTGTGATTACTACCGTGGGTTTGGTGGTCACAGGAATGATGCCGCGTGTACTATTCACCACTGCTGTGTTTTGTCTTTTTCCCTATATTCTTCTCTTGTCTCTGCCTCTCTTTGTAATTTCCAAAACATTTTATTATTTTAATTTCATTCAAATTGTTAAAATCTTAAATTGGCAATAAAATTTAATTCTTAGCTTTGGCTCTAGTTAGATTACAAATTCTTGAACCAATGCATGATATGCATCCCTTTTGTAGTCCTGCTTCACTGTTTCCTTACAAACTACCATGTTTAGCTTTTGTTTACAAGTAAGTATCTGAAACTTCTTAAATGGATGAGTCTTAAATGTAGGATTGTTTTCAAATTCGTCCCTTTATTTGATCTATGCATGAAGACACCTATCCTTCCGTCTCCAATTTCTCCTTGCCTCTGATAGGATCAATTGTTCCCCTTTGTACTGCTTTCTACATTGATATTATAACACAGAGAAATAGAAGAAAATGATAATTTTTCTAGCTTTTACAACAACTAACAATGTTTTTTTTACTTTCATATCAAACATCAATGGTTTAACCTTCAACCTTTTTTATACCTATTTCTCTCGTGTTACATGAAGAAGTCCTTCGGAGCCCTTTTATCTCCTGTACAACCTTGCCTAATGCTTTTTCTTTTTTTGTGCACACTCTGACCCCATTAGATGCCGAAAGAGGGAAAAAAAAACAAAAGATGCAATTTCCCCCTTTGTGCAGTTTCCCTTATCAACATAATTCTTTAAGTGGGTTTCTTTAATGAAATGTAACTACTTAAGGAAACTAAACACATATGATCTGGCCATCTTGTACATCTGTTGTCAAGGCATTTATCTGCTCTACCTGAACAATATGATTTAAGTACAATATGAATCTTGATATCAGAGAAGATCAAGGAAGTCAGCAAGTAAAATGCAAGTAGTAATAGTCAAGGATGATGATAATAATTATTGGACATTACAGAAAGACTCATGCTCTTTCTGTCTGTTCTGCACCACAGGCATTCTAAACTGTCCATGTTTGCAACACATTTTTTTTTTAATTGTTGCTCCCTAGTAGCTTAGGTCTCCATTCATTCAAATTGGCTCTTGTGATTCTCTGGCATTCCTTCTTGTTTCCCACTGTTGGTTATCTGAAGCTAACAAGGTGTTGGCATCAGGCTGATCATTTCAGTGAAGATTTGGTCAATCCTTTGGTGATGCCTTCTCTTAGTAACTTTATTTTGATGTAAAATACACTTGTATGGTCATGATGACCTAATGATATTTTTTTTGCATTGTGTTTTGATTTTCTTCTGAACATAAGCTAACCTGATATGCCTTTTGTGTTCATTCTCAAACTTTTGCTGTATAAGTCTGTGGTTTGTCATGACTTTTGCCATGTATTTGGGATATGCAGGTCCATATCCATACCTTGAGGGGACGCATCTTGGAGACCATTCTCACTCTTAGATTTGTCATATTTCAGTATGGCATTGTATACAAGTTCAATCTCACTGGAAATGATACTTCTCTTGCGGTATTTCACCTCTTTCCATAACTTTTTCTGTTGCCACTTAACTAGCTGTCCAATTTGTTTGGCTTGTTGGTTGGTTTGCTCTCTTTTTTCCAAAAGCTACAGGTTCTTTTTTTTCTTCCCCCTTTTCGGTTCTAAGATTAACTTTGATTCGATCCACAAGTTCATGAAAAATCCATGCTTATTACATGATGATCTTGTGGATGTAATTTGACTAATTCAAGTCAGTTTTTTTGTTAGGACAGGATTTTTTCTCAATACTAAACACAGTAATAGGCATGTGCTCCTATATGTAACATGCAGTGGACCGCGTGGGGTGTTTTTTTTTGTGCACCATTTTTTATTTTGGTTTTTAATTTTTTTTGAGGGTGGGGGAGGGGGATGGGTGTATGTCGGAAGAATCGATGTAATTTTTTATAATTGATTTAAAAGAGAATTACAACGGATCAATATCCAATTACAAAAAAGGAAAGAGTTGAATCTTCTTTTATTTAATACTGGGTTCTTCGTGTGCCGGTGGAGAGTGATTCTTATTCTCCGTTGACGAGCCAGACTTGAAGCTTGTTAGATCTTCTTGCTCTCGTTGACAACGCAGTGGGCAATGTATAAACATTAAACAATGGCCGAAATCTCAAAGAGATTGAAAGTATTGTTGTGCTAAACAAGTTGTAAAGAGTCTTCTCTTTTCTCTTTCAACACTCTGTGTGTTTTCTTTAGCTGTGCAGTTGCTATTTATAGAGGATTTGTGGTGTAACTGACCCATTAGTTCTCCTGGATGGCGCGGATCTTTTCCGGGTCGAGGTGGATTCTTTTAGACGTCACAACGAATCCAAGGAACTTGTCACTAGCCACCCCCAGAAAAGATTTGGTTGAGTTCATCTTCAGTTGATGCTCCCACATGATTTCGAATAATTTCTTCAGATCTGCAAGATGATCACTTTTGTTACGGCTTTTTACTGCAATATTGTCTACGTAACATTCCATGATTTTGCGTATATGCTCGTGGAAGATTGTATTCTTGACGCGTTGATATGTTGCCCCTGTATTCTTCAATCCGAAGGGCATTATGGTGTAGCAGTATACCCCTAGTGGCGTTTTGAATGATGTATGCTTTTCATCGTCGGGATACATCTTGATTTGATTGTATCCAGAAAATCTGTCCATAAAAGACATCCTCTCGAATTCGCATGTGTCATCAATCATGACATCCGTAATCGGAAGAGAACTCGTTTTTGGAACAAGCGTTTAGATTACGTAAATCGATGGAAATCCGGATCTTCCCATTTTTCTTAGGGACGGGAACAATGTGTTGGCCCAAAGGCCCATCACTCTAGTTTTGATGATGATTAACTCATGTAGTTATAGTACTAATGATCTTGTGTTTAATTAGTTTCAGATTTGTGATCAAGATCTTAGTAGGTGTGTAGCTTCAACAAAGGATTTAAAGTCAAGTTTTGGAGCTAGCACGGTTTGATTCAAGAGCTTGTGCATCAAGACCACATCAAGTACTCAAGAGGAGTCTAGCTCTTTGGATCATGTTTGGACCAAGTCAAGAAGATGAGAAGACTTCAAGTGAAGACTTCAAGACTTGTGTCTAGGTTTATTTTATAAGATTTTATTTTTAGTTAAAATATAAAGGATATAATAGTTGGTGGATTGCTCAAGTATACCATATGCACACACACTCTTGATTTAGATGAGTTTTCATAAAAGAATTTTTATTTTAGAAAAATACAAAAGAGTTTTCTTTTTGAAAAATACCGGTTTGGTTTTTGGTATTCAAGTATATTTGTTTTAACCAAAATCATGTTTAGAGTTTATTGTCAAAAACATAGATATTTCACCATGTTTGTGTAGTGGATCATATCCATACACTTCATGCTTTCAAAGTGTTTAAAATATCTTGTTTTTGTATTTGAAGAAGTTTTGAAAAAAATCAATTTGGAAAAATACAGTTTTTGTTCGAAACAAAGAATCAACAAAGGGTTAAAAGCAAATAAAACAATGTTCTCCCCTTTTGTCTAAAACAAAAATGATGTAAATAAGGGGTGACAATCAATTAAGATACCAATTTAAAAATATGTCAAGGTAGCATCTTATAAACCAATGAAAATAAATAAGCCATTGATACCAATTTTTGAGAAAGACAAAAATCTTGATAGTATTGTTTGTGTTTATGTTTATTGGTATCAAGAGCATGTTTTGAAGATTTATTTGTTTTATGCATGATTGATGCATATTCATGTTTAGTATTTAATGCATATATATATTTGTGGACTCATTATGTTTTAGATATGTATGTATACTTTAGTTTGTACTTGACATACATATGCCTTGAAGAAATCAAGTTTTGATGATTTTTGTGTTTTAAGGAATATTGAGCTAATTGCTAATTTTCATGATTATATGTTTCACATAATACTTGTGCACTCACTTCATCTAAATGTTTCTCATGATTGTGTTTTTATGAGTATGATATGAGCTTTATGGATTTTGAGTGTTTTAGTGATCATGTGATTTACATAGTTTCATGAAAAATATTTTTGTTTTATTCCTTACTTGAAGGATTTCGTACTAGTTTACAAGTTTTTCCATTTAACTAGTTGCGGGATTCTTCATTATGGTAGAGTTTTCAAACAAACTTTATTTTTTAAACCTATTTTTGAAAACCCCTACCTTCGAAGGGTGGTGGCTAGGAGACCATGCACATGTATGCTTTATAATGAAAATCATTTTAAAACTTGAGCATGAGTTGGGAGGATAGAATATGAGGTATACACTTGATATTATTGGATCCTTTCAATTGGTATCATTGGATCCTTTCAATTGGTATCAATATTGACATTTTTGTATACTCATATACATTGTAAATATTTGTCATTAGGAACATATGATACCAAAATAAAAACAATATATATGAGTATACAAAAATGTCAATATTGATACCAATTGAAAGGATCCAATGATACCAATTGAAACAACAATAATATCAAGTGTATACCTCAAATCCTATCCTCCCAACTCATGCTCAAGTTTAAATGATTTTCATTATAAAGCATACATGTGCATGGTCTCCCAGCCAACCACCCTTCGAAGGTAGGGGTTTTCAAAAATAGGTTTAGAAAATAAAGTTTGTTTGAAAACTCTACCATAATGAAGAATCCCGCAACTAGTTAAATGGAAAAACTTGTAAACTAGTACGAAATCCTTCAAGTAAGGAATAAAACAAAAATATTTTTCATGAAACTATGTAAATCACATGACCACTAAAACACTTAAAATCCATAAAGCTCATATCATACTCATGAAAACACAATCATGAGAAACATTTAGATGAAGTGAGTGCACAAGTATTATGTGAAACATATAATCATGAAAATTAGCAATTAAGCTCAATATTCCTTAAAACACAAAAATCATCAAAACTTGATTTCTTCAAGGCATATGTATGTCAAGTACAAACTAAAGTATACATACATATCTAAAACATAATGAGTCCACAAATATATATATGCATTAAATACTAAACATGAATATGCATCAATCATGCATAAAACAAATAAATCTTCAAAACATGCTCTTGATCCCAATAAACATAAACACAAACAATGCTATCAAGATTTTTATGTGTTTTTCTCAAAAATTGGTATCAATGCCTTATTATTTTCATTGGTTTATAAGATGCTACCTTGACATATTTTAAATTGGTATCTTAATTGATTTTACATCATTTTTGTTTTAGACAAAAAAGGGTGAACATTGTTTTATTTGCTTTTAACCCCTTTGTTGATTCTTTGTTTCAAACAAAAAGGGGGAGAAAAATTTATTGATTTGTTTTTACTTTGACCCCTTGTTGATGATTGACAAAAAGGGGGAGAGGTATTTGGTTTATATGCATTGTTTGTGTTTATGTTTATTGGTATCAAGAGCATGTTTTGAAGATTTATTTGTTTTATGCATGATTGATGCATATTCATGTTTAGTATTTAATGCATATATATTTGTGGACTCATTATGTTTTGGATATGTATGTATACTTTAGTTTGTACTTGACATACATATGCCTTGAAGAAATCAAGTTTTGATGATTTTCGTGTTTTAAGGAATATTGAGCTTAATTGCTAATTTTCATGATTATATGTTTCACATAATACTTGTGCACTCACTTCATCTAAATGTTTCTCATGATTGTGTTTTCATGAGTATGATATGAGCTTTATAGATTTTGAGTGTTTTAGTGATCATGTGATTTACATAGTTTATGAAAAATATTTTTGTTTTATTCCTTACTTGAAGGATTTCGTACTAGTTTACAAGTTTTTCCATTTACTAGTTGCGGGATTCTTCATTATGGTAGAGTTTTCAAACAAACTTTATTTTCTAAACCTATTTTTGAAAACCCTACCTTCGAAGGGTGGTTGGCTGGGAGACCATGCACATGTATGCTTTATAATGAAAATCATTTTAACTTGAGCATGAGTTGGGAGGATAGGATTTGAGGTATACACTTGATATTATTGTTGTTTCAATTGGTATCATTAGATCCTTTCAATTGGTATCAATATTGACATTTTTGTATACTCATATATATTGTTTTTATTTTGGTATCATATGTTCCTAATGACAATATTTACACAATGTTGGCTACTCAGTCAGGGTATTGCTCCTCCCTGATGAAACCGGAGTCTGTGAGCTTCATGGTTCAAAGTCCCGGTGTCGGCCGCTGACTCGGCGGGCACCGTTCCACATCAGTCGTGGCGTCTCGGAACGGATTCGAGCGATACGCACAAAACACTATAAATAAAGCTCAAAAAAATTCTGAAAAGATCACGACAAATCTTAAAAAATTGTAGACATTAATTTTTATGTATCACATGTCAAAAAAAATTGTTTTGAAGGGTAATTGAAAAGGTATGATGATTAGAAGGGGGTAAATATAAGAAATATATTAATTTGAAGGGTAATTTTTGAAAATGAAAAATATGAGGGTAAATCTAAAAAACCAAAAAAGAAAAAAAAGAAAAATAAAATTATAAGCTAGAGAGGGTGAGAGAGAACGGGTGAGAAGAGTGGGGGGAGAGAGATCGGGTGAGAAGAGGGGGGAGAGAGAACAGAGGGAAGAGAGGGTTCCCTCCCTCCGATCTCTCTCCCCCTCTCCGATCTTGTGGCTTGACTTGGCGGAGATCGACGGCGACTGGAGGTAAGTTTGTTTTTTTTTTTGCTTTTTTTCGCAATGGCGACGGGCTCGGCGGAGATTAGATTTTTTTTCTTTTATGGCTTGACTCCGGGAGAACTCAGAGTCGACTCGGCCATATCGGTCGAGTCCACCCGAGTCCATGGTTGACTCGGTCGATATGGCCAAGTCGACTCGGATTTTTTGCCTAGTCGTGTTAAATGGCCAAAAAAGCTGGAACGTGGAACGATTTTTGACCAGTCTCCATTCCGGTTCCAACGGCCGAGTCGGAATCGGAACGGGTGATACTTTGAACCCTGATGAGCTTTTTAACTTCCGATTCGATTGCTTCCATGGTCTTTGGACGGAATCATCGTTACTGCTGCTTGACTTGTTTCACCTTCGGATTGATGTTGAGACAATGCATGGCTACTTGTGGGTCAAGTCTAGGCATGTCCTCATAATTCCAAGCAAATATATACTCTTGTATGGGACATATTAGGTCTTCTTTCTCAGAGGGCGATAAGCTTTCGCTTAAAAAGATGAGCTTGAGATTAGCGTCATTCCCTAGATTGATTTGGAACACTTTATCTTCTGTGGGCAGTTCACGTTGTTCAAAGCATATGTCCAAAAGAGTATTTAAGTGTTTGATTCAGGGATCGATGTCTGACTGGATCATTTCTTGGTTTCATCTGTGTTCATCTTCCAGATTACTGGTTGAAATCATATTTACTGAAAGACTTTGAAGATGGCACCGTCGCTGACATCTAGCTCCCACGACGATGTTCCTGATGAGTGGTCATGACTAACCCACTGTTCAGGTTCGTAATCCGACGAGATTGGGATACACACACAGCCCAATCTCCTTCGAGTCATATGATAACAGTCAGGGGCCTTCCTTTTTGGTACGAAAGGTCAAAGTAGTATTCGTCTTCCTTTGCCGAAGTTCAAGCCAGACTTTTTGATAGGTCGCATCCCATCTTTTCCATCATACGGTGTGAATTTCGCCCGTAATGAGAGAATTGTGGGGATTCAAAATCATCCTCCGAACTCGCGAGTTATTGGCTTAGATTCGATTCTTCCGAATAGGATTGGCTTTTGACCCTTGTATTTGGCCAGCATTTTGAAGAAAGCTTCATACGCGTCATTCGCCCTTTCATGCACCATAAAGGATGATCTTATTGGAGTGTGCAATGATATCAGAGCATGATCGCTATCTACGTCAGTACTAGTAAGTGACGGTACAGAATCAGAAGCTAACGCAAAAAAGTAAGCCAAATCTAAATCTTCATTAATGAACCACTCACCTACATCATTGGTGGTGTTATTAAAGTCGAGCTTATCAATACTCATTACAAAAGGATTCAGTTCCCAGAGACATTCTTCTTGTTCTGGCACATCATCAGCTTCGTTACTAGAGTCAGGATCTTCTGGCGTTGGATTGTTAACAATCTCGAGAGAATCTTAATAGAGGAGGGAGTATGTGAAATAATTCTCTATCCAATTGAAGGGATGCTTTTCAACAATCAACGTTCTTACTTCTTCATCTGCATATTTCATTACCTGATGAAAGGTGGACTGGATGATGGAGTTGCGGTGAATCCATATACGTTATAGCAGTAGGTTGTATGACGTGTCTGCATCAATTACGTAACACGTCACCGCTGACTTTAGGTCTCCGATCTGACATCTAAGATTTATTTTACCCATTGGACGTGTACCATTGGCGTTGAAGCCGTAAATGGTAGTTTGAGTGGCACTCAACTGATGGATGAGAATCTCTAAGTGTTACATGATTCTATGGGGCATAATGCTCAACGCGGATTCTGGATCGACTTGAATGTGACTTACTTCAGATGACCCAGTGTACCCCGTGTAATACTGGGATTTGCTATGTTTCCCTTTTATATGCATGTCTTCTGGTGTGAATGTAATGCAGTAAAACTTTGAGGCCTGGTGACAGTGCCTATCATCTTTCTCCTCATGTACAACTGGAATTTGGGCTATGAAAGCCTTTGAATTCGTTAGTGGTAGTTTGGGTGGCACTCAACTGATGGATGAGAATCTCTAAGTGTTACATGATTCTATGGGGCATAATGCTCAACGCGGATTCTGGATCATGGTTCAAAGTCTCGGTCTCGGCCGCCGACTCGGCCGGCACCGAGACGGATCGGTCTCGGCGACTCGGATCCGACTCGGGCGATACGCGCAAAACACTACATAGAGCGCCAAAAAAATTATGAAAAAATCATGACAAATCATAAAAAAATGTAAACATCCAAATTCATGCATAACATATTCAAAACATATCACCTAACACTCAAAACATATCGTGACAGCATAAATACAAGCGTCGTCGGTAAAATTATTAAATTACCTAACTTAATTACAAAACTTTATTAGATTAAATTAATCTAAATTAAATTAAATTAACTTTACCTAAATTAAACTAAATTAAATGACATTAAATGTAAATTAATTAGAGAGAGAGAGGAACAGAGAGAGGGAGAGAGACGGAGACAGAGGAGAGAGAGGGGAACACAGTGGAGGAGAGAGAGAGACGGAGAGAGAGATACAGAGAGAGACTGACAGGGAGAGGGAGAGAGAGAGAGAGAGAGAGGGGAGAGAGAGAGACTGAGAGGGAGAGGGGGAGAGAGAGAGAGAGATACAGAGGGAGAGAGAGATACAGAGGGGGGGAGAGAGAGAGAGAGAGTCGCTGGAGAGACGAGAGAGAGAGAGCCGGGAGAGAGAGACTGAGAGAGAGAGAGAGAGAGAGAGAGAGTCGCTGGAGAGACGAGAGAGAGAGCCGGGAGAGAGACTGAGAGAGAGAGAGAGAGAGTCGCTGGAGAGACGAGAGAGAGCCGGGAGAGAGAGACTGAGAGAGAGAGAGAGCCGGGAGCGCGCGCCGCTGCGGGGGAGAGACAGAGAAAGAGAGGGAGAGAGAGAGGCACAGAGAGAGGGAGAGAGAGAGACTGAGAGGGAGAGAGGGGAGAAATTACCTGCAGGCGACGGCGACGGCGACGGCTACGGCGACGGCGAATCGTCGCGGGGGGACGGCGAGCGCGAGAGGGGGGACGGCGAGCGAGAGAGAGAGAGAGAGATCAAATCTGATCTCTCTCTCTCTCCCTCAGCGCTTTATTAAAGTGATCACGGGTGCCGAGTCGACCCGGATCGGGTCCGACTCGGACCCGACTCGGGCGACTCGGCCGAGTCGTTCACGACTCGGCCGAGTCGCCCGAGTCGGGTCCGAGTCGGACCCGATCCGGGTCGACTCGGCGATCCTAGCTTGACTCGGGGTCCCGAGTCAAACCGGAGGGGGCCGAGTCGGATACGACTCGGCCGAGTCGTATCCGACTCGGCCGATTCTTTGTTCCTTGTTCTGGATCGACTTGAATGTGACTCACTTCAGATGACCTAGTGTACCCGTGTAATACTAGGATTTGCTATGTTTCCCTTTTATATGCATGTCTTCTGGTGTGAATGTAATGCAGTAAAACTTTGAGGCCTGGTGACAGTGCCTATCATCTTTCTCCTCATGTACAACTGGAATTTGGGCTATGAAAGCCTCTGAATTCGTTAGTGCCTTTCTAAGAGCTTTCTTTGTCGACTTGGAGAGTTTTAGGAGCTTATAGAGAGTAATCCGTGTTGGGATATTGGCCAGATGAGCCAAAACATCACAGCGGAAAGAAGTTGATGATCCTTCCACATTGTCTCTTTGAAGAGCTTTGGAATAACAAAGCTCTTTCTACTTTTTCATGAGTTGCTTCATGGGCTGTTTGGTTGCCTCCTTGGTTGGCTTGGATGAACTCGCCAGCGCCTCATCGTACTTTTTTAAGTACTGTTGGCCAGATCGGGTTCCTCCATAGGAGAGGCATCTTGCTCTGCAGCGCGGACAAGTTTATCTTTTCTGAGTTAGTGAGAGAGGCAACATCTGTCTCATCTTCTCTTGAAGAAGCACTCACCACGTTGCCAAAAGATGCTCTTGTTTTGCCTTTGGACTTCCTGTTGGTTACAACAATTCACTGTTGGCTTTGGATAATGTCTAGATGAACTCACATTATTTCTCCTCTAGGAGTTGGAACATGGACTAAAACCCTTCTCCTCCTTGTGGTGGGAATTAGTATTGATTACCTTTAGTTCTCCTTTCGGGATGGGAACCATCCCGACTAGCACTGACAGGAGATCTCTGCTGAATTGAAGGGATGTCATATTAGCATTTACCTTTTTCTGCCCCGAGCGGAGTCTGAGCACATTTGCATTTATCAGAGCTTGGAGAACATCTTTGAAGATGTAGCAGCTCTTTGTAGGATATCCCATCATTCTGTGATACAAGCAGTAGTTAGTATCATCTGTCTTGCCTACTTTTTCAGGGCACTTCGCCTCTGGTAGCTAGAGTTTATTGCTCTTGTGAAGCAACTTGAACAAGGAAATGATATGTCTGTTTTTGAAGGAGTATTACTTGTTGGCACGTAGCTGACCTGAAGTGTTACTCCCTCTAAGAGGTTTTGCAGAAGATGTAGTCTCCGTTGTCAGAGTATCTTTTCTTTTTGATTGAAAAGATTGTTCTGAGGTAGTTGCGTTAACTTCATCGGTCAAGGCTTACTTTCTTTTTCTTTTGTCTTGACTCTTGCGATGATTTCTTCTGCTTGTTCGCTATGTGAAACAAATTGCTCCAAGTGTGACATTCAGCTACTCATATTTGAGCCAGGAGCATGGTTTACAAGTTGTGACGGCAGGCTTCTATCAATATAAACTGAGTCATGCCGCTTGGATATCGGAGCACCATACCCCGAAATCTCTCTACAAATACTTTGACTCTCTTTTCTTCTCCTTTGTGACAAGGAGAGTTGGCATATATACTTCTGTGTTATCTTTGAAGAAGCGAACTAAAAATAGCTTCTTCAAGTTAGTATATATCTTCATAGAGCCAACATGGAGCTTCATGAACCATTTAAAGGCAACCCCTTGAGGGTGTCGATAAATAAACGAGTCATGATAGCATCGTTTGATACTACATTCCTGGTTTGAAATTTGAAGTAGTATATGTGTTGGTTCGGCGAGCCTTTACCGTTAAAAGCTTGTAAGGTTGGTGCCTTAAACCTGGGAGGATAGAGAATGAAATCCTACTCGATCGGGTATGACCTGACCACCCCTACTTCTTGAAGCTTGCATCGATGCCTCCAAGCTACTTTCGAGCTCATTCATCCTCTTAATGTGGCGATCCACTTCTTTTTCTGAATTCTCTTCCTTTTCAGATGAAGATATGGGAATTTCATAATTGAAGTTGTTCTCACTATCAATTTTTTCAAAGGTGGAGCTTCCACCTTCTTTGTTTTTACCCTTGGAGTACTTGCTGAAAGAACCACCATGTCTTGAACTTTTCGGCCTCTTTGGCTTCTCAAATAAAAGAGTTATCTTCTTCAGGTCGTTGATACTGTTTTTTGAACTTTAATCATCTCTTGCTGCGCTTTCTGTACCCGAAATTGTTCAAGTCTTCTGGCTAATTCTTCGGGAGTGTTGGCCATATAGGCAAATGCCTCCCTTTACACATATGAGTTTGACGAATGGGACTCCGTGATGACATATTGCTCATCGTTTACTTCAATCCCTCTAGCTAGCATATTGTAGTCAATTGGGGCAATTGCTCCAGTTCGGATTTGAGTGTATCTGTAGGCAAGGTTTTAAATATCGGATATCGGGATTGTATCGGATGAGGTTTTTTCATATCGGATATCGGGGGAGATATCGGGGAAACGCGCGCATATCGGGCGTTCATATCAGACACTATATATAATAAAATATTGATAACTAAAAGTTGGTTTAGTGTCATAGATATCATCTACCTAATAAAAATGATGTAATATGCATGCAAAGACAGTAAAAACAATGTATATTTGCACGCAGTCGTGCAATAAATAAGTTATTTCATATCGGGCGATTTATCGGCTGATATCGGGTGACTTATCAGCCGATATTTCAAATATCGGCCATTTTTTGCTGTAAACGATACGGTGAACGATTTTTCCCATATCGTATCGGCAGCAGGCAAAAAAGGAGATATCGGACGATATCTCGGCTGACTCGGCCGATATAAAAACAGGGTCTGTAGGTTCCTTTGGGCTCAACAAGTATTTCTTTTAAGTCCAAGAATGCTCGACATTTGATTATTCAGAACTAAGAGCTAGTTGTTTCCCTTTTGAACTTGGTGTGACGCTTGGACCCACCATGTTTGAAGTCACCTCAAAGTACTCAAAGTCATAAGACTTTCTTACGAGATCGTCGTCTCTTGGCTGAGTTTGTGGTTGAAGCTTTTGATAATCGGCTAAAAATTGATGACTTAGTCATTTGAAAACCGCAATGACAATCAGAGAGTACCGCCGAGATAAGCCGCTCGCAATGGCATTGAGGAGTGATTTGATGAACATTCTTTTTTCTGATTAAGTAGTCCCTTAGATCAGTAGAAAGGGTGTCTGAGGAACCAGTTTTGAACCCATGAGGGTTAGATCTCCCAGTTCAGATTTGAACGTAGCCACTTCCGGCTGAACGTGACTGTCGCGTTTTGGAAGTGAAACGCGAAGGTCGCGTTCTGGCACCCCCTTGGCTGAATGCGGATGTCGCACTTTGGAGCAGTTTGAGGCTGGACGCGGATATCGTATTTTGGTGCAACTAAAGGCTGATCGCGGATATCGCGTTTTGGAGCAGAGACGCGCAGCTCGCTTCTGTGCGACTGCTGTGTGAACGCGAGTGTCGCGTTTCTGTGACATCTATGTCTGAATGTGAGTATCGCGTTTAGTGCACATTGCACTGCTTTCAGTTTCTATTTGCTGACGGCGAGCTCGACGTCTTCATCAATGGTCAGCAATTCGCTTGGCTCACAGGAGTTGTTGCGAACTCCTTGCAAACTGAGTTTACTCAGTGTCAAAGTGAACAGTAAGACGCGTCTTGGTCACTTGGAGTAGAGGTCTTTCAACCTCGAAGGCGGTTAACTCGAGTTTGTTGAGCCTTGTGAGAGGCTTGATAGCGAGATTGATCGCCGTTGTGTTGGCCTTGAGCCACAGCACAGGTCTTGCGGGTCTCCTGAGAGACTTCATCGCAAGCCAGTTGGCTTCAAGGGAGGTTGCGTTGCGTGAACCTCGAGAGACGTTGAACCGTGTATACGGTTAGCTTTCGAGGAAGCTTTTTCTTGAGAAGCCTCAATGAGGTTAGAGAGTGAGCCTCTGTTGAGACTTTGCATTGATTTGGGGCTAACTGAGCCCGAGGAGAGAAGCTGTTTAAACTTCTTTTGGTCGAATTCGATGATGAGTGATTCGACAGTCGACCCGATTAGTTTCAAGTCAGGTTGTGCCACAGCCTTTTCGTCAGTAGAGAAAATTATCCCCAGCAGAGTCTCCATCTTTTGTATGTCAAAAGAATCGATGTAAAAATCTTTAATTGATTTAAAAGAGAATTACAATGGATCAACATTCAATTACAAAGGAGGGAAGAGTTGAATCTCCCCTTTGTTTAATACTGGGTTCTTCGTGTGGCGGTGGAGAGTGATTCTTGTTCTCCGTTGATGAGCTGGAATTGAAACTTGTTGGATCTTCTTGCTCTCGTTGACAGCTCATTGGGTAAGGTATAAACTTTAAACAATGGCCAAAATCTCAAAGAGATTGAAAGTAAACTTGAGCTCAGCAAGTTGTAAAGAGTCTTCTCTTTTCTCTTCCAACACTTTGTTTTTTCTTTAGCTGTGCAGCAGCTATTTATAGAGGATTTGGGGTGTAACTGACCCCTTAAATCTCTTTATAATGGAGATTTACTCATTGAGTGTAACAACCCCACTGTTACAGCAAAAACGTGGATCTCGCGTTGAACGTGCCTCGCTGTCATAACAAAAACGTGGGTCTTACAGGCCTCGTGTTGGAGTTGAGATGCGACCATCGCGTTTACTGAAGAGACATGAGCCTCATGTGTGGTCTGTGTCTGAAATTGAAATGCGACCGTCGCGTTCAGTGAGGGGATATGACCTTCACACTCAGTGCGAGAACGCGACCCTCGCGTTTAACAGAGAAACGCTAGGAACATGAAGTTCGCGTTTAGGGTCGAAACGCGACCCTCGCGTTTGGTGATGGAACGTGAGGCTCGTGTCTGAGATTGAAACACATCCTTCGCGTTTGGCGTGAGGCTTGCGTTTTGAGGGTGTCATCAGCAATTTTTGATAGCCTACAATGGGTAGGGGTGATTGTCCCCGGGAACCAACTTGAGATTATTTTATCACTTTGTCAATTTGATTTTTCACCCTTTTGCCCCTTCGAAATTGAAATCATGACCATATTGTTGGGTCTTGTTGTCTTATTGAAAAGAATTCCATATCCTGCTGCTATATACTGTATAACTACTATCAAAGGGAGAGAATATTAGAAATCACTACCTTTTTAGTTGAGCAATGGTAGAGTAATAGTTGCTAGTCAAGGTTGCACGGATACATGGATACGCAAAAATTGGAAAAAGCTCCGATACAGATACGTTGTGGGGACGACAAATTAAGTAATATCAGTTATATATTTATATATGTAATTATGGTAGTTTATAAGGTTATCATGGAAAAAAAAGTGTTAGAGAAATTTTGGAACAAGTTAAAAGGTGAAAGTGTGTAAACCTACTGGGTTGTGCGGTTAAAAATTAATTTATTTCACTTGTATCAAGCTCATTAAATGGAAGATTAATCAATAAACTTATGAATCTTTGAGAAATCTATAAAGCATCTGGTTCACATTTTAGTGTTGCTTTAAACCCGATAGTTGTTGAATTCGTAAGATGTATCCAGCGAGAATTGAACAAAGTATCCAACAAGAATCATCGGATACATATCTGATATGGGTATGCGACCCATTCCAAAGAATCGGTGCATCATAGCTGCCAGTTTCATGATGCCATGATGTTTAATGACTGGTAAAATTTTCGTTTGAACCCCATTACAAAGTAAAGTTAACATCTGAGTCCATTGGTGAATTGAAACTTATACTCAGTTTATCTTGCAAATTAATGGTGAGCATAGTGACAATCTAATTCTTTGGTTTTCTGGTCTTTGTGAAAAAAATTCCACATCATCTTGTTATATATTGTATACTACTCTTTAAGGAGAGAGACAATATTGGAAGTCACTACCTTTTATTTGAGTAATGAAAACAGTGTAATAACTGTCAGGATGCTACAATGTTACACATTTGTACAATTATCATTTGAACCCTTGTACTGAACATTATCATCTGAGTCCTATGTGAATTGAAACATATACTCAGTTTATTTTTTCAAATTAATCACAAAAGGTGCTGTAACTTACAAGAGATAGTTTTGCAATTTTCATGCCCCTTTAAATCCAGTGTTATTACACTATTTTATGTTCTATAAACTGTTTGTGCTGCACAGAAGTATGAATATATTGCATCAATAGTGTTATTATTTTTAATTTTCTAACTAGTAGTCCATAACAACTTAATTGTAATATACTTTTAAAAAATGATTATGAATCGGAGAACAACTTCTGAATGTCATCATATGATCATAGTCACTATGACTATGGCTCATGTCCTCATTCTCCTTAGATTGAGAACAGAAAAGTCAAATTAAGAAATCTAAGGTTGTGCAATTTGAACCTTGCGAAAAGCAGCAAATTAGACTAACCTAGATAATGAGAAAAATAGGTAGGCCTCACTACTTTCTATCTCTTGATAGCTCATTTTGTTAAATGAGCTGTAACTGTCAGCTCATAAACAATATTTCCACATGTTTAGGAATTTGATGATTTCTTCCATGAATTTGTATTACATGCTAATTCCACCTGTAATCAGTGTTTTAATAGTTTTCCTAGAGGCACACACTTTAACACTTCCCACTCTATTGCTCTCCAAGTGATCTGGTTGTTGTAACAATTTCATCATGGAGTTAATATTTACATGCTCTAGTTTTTTGGCATATGAACTTAAAGTAATGGCTTCATCTTTACTATCCAGATTTATGGCTATTCATGGGCTGTGCTGTTTGGAATTATTGTGATATTTAAGGTCAGTATTTTTGCTAATTTCCATCTTTCTCCATTTTTTCATAATGATATATTTTACGTAACTTTCTCTCTCTTTCTAAACGGCTAATGTGTTGACTATGCAGGTCTTCACATTTAGTCCCAAGAAATCAACCAATTTCCAGCTTATGATGCGTTTTATACAGGGTGTTACAGCACTAGGCCTTATTGCAGCCGTTGTTCTGATTGTTGCATTTACTAAGCTTTCAATTCCCGATTTGTTTGCTAGTCTTCTGGCATTCATACCCACTGGCTGGGCCATCTTATGCGTAAGTTTATAGTTTCTACACAAATTTAGTTACTTCGCTAATTTACAATCTCCTGGGAAGGAAATAATTAGGGACTTCTTTAATGTATTTATGTACCAACTGGTACACTTCTTATGTTAGTTTTAGAACTAGAATTCTGATTGCTTTACACTACATATACTAAGGATGAAACTCGACCTTATTAACTAACTGAATTTTTAATCTGTTTATTGCATTTCTGATGAATTCTTGCTACTCAAGATGTCATAATCATGTTGGCTGTTCCAAGTGTGAAACATTAAGCTCCATATTATGTTACATGTTCATCATCATCATAAAACTTGTAGTGTACTATAAGGTATGACATTAACTAGCTTTGGGGGAAAAAGAAAAAAAAAAACTTATTTATCTGGCAGAGCATCAAAGCTTCTTTGTGTTCTTCACACACAAAAAAAAAATTTATATATATATATATATATATATATATATATATATATATATATATATATATATATAGAGAGAGAGAGAGAGAGAGAGAGAGAGAGAGAGAGAGAGAGATAGACAGACTTGTATCCTTTCAAAAGGATTTGATCCCGGATCCTTCCCACTCAAATTCAACCCTCCAACATTCGAATACAAGATCCACTCCGTTGAAGTTGATCTATACTATTTCAAGTATTTATAAACCAAAAATCAAGTGTTTTAAATACTTTTTGCCCATCCATCAAGCGACACAAAATGGACGGCCGAAAGTAGTGAGTTAGTTAGATCTATGTCTAAAAGACATACAAATTCTCGATCCGGCCATTTCATTATGATCTAAACATTTAAAAATCCCTATAAACTAATTTTTGTTAGATTTCAAATGTTCTACACCGTTAAACTAACCAACTCACTATTTAGGCCGTCCGTTTTTCCCCTACTTGATGGATGGGCAAAAAGTATTTAAAACACTTGATTTTTGGTTTATAGATACTTGAAATAGTATTGATCAACTTTAACGGAGTGGATCTTGTATTCGAATGTTGGAGGGTTGAATTTGAGTGGGAAGGATCCGGGATCAAATCCTTTTGAAAGGATACAAGTCTATCTCTCTCTCTCTCTCTCTCTATATATATATATATATATATATATATATATATATATATATAGAGAGAGAGAGAGAGAGAGAGACTTGTGTCATTCCAAAAGGCTTTGAGCCTGGATTTTTCCCACTCAAATTTAACCCTCCAACATTCAAATACAAGATCCTCACTATTTAGGCCGCCTTTTTTCCCCCTACTTGATGGATGGGCCAAAAGTATTCAAAACACTTGATTTTTGGTTATAGATACTTGAAATAATATAGATCAACTTCAACGGACTGGATCTTGTATTCGAATGTCGGAGGGTTGAATTAGAGTGGGAAGGATCCGAGCTCAAATTCTTTTAGAATGACACAAGTCTATAAGAGATAGAGTTGTGTCATTCTAAAAGGATTTGAGCCCGGATCCTTCCCACTCAAATTCAACCCTCCGACATTCGAATACAAGATCCACTCCTTTGAAGTTGATCTATATTATTTCAAGTATCTATAAACCAAAAATCAAGTGTTTTTAATACTTTTTGCCCATCCATCAAGCGACGCAAAATGGACAGCCGAAAGAAGTGAGTTGGTTAGATCTATGTCTTTAGACATACAAATTCTCGATCTGGCCATTTCATTATGATCTAAATATTTAAAAATCCTACAAATTAATTTTTGTTAGGTTTCAAATGTTCTACACCGTTAAACTAACCAACTCACTATTTAGGCCGTCTGTTTTTCTCCTACTTGATGGATGGGCAAAAAGTATCCAAAAGTACTTGATTTTTAGTTTATAGAGATACTTGAAATAATATAGATCAACTTCAACGGAGTGGATCTTGTATTCGAACGTTGGAGGGTTGAATTTGAGTGGGAAGGATCCGGGCTCAAATCCTTGTAGAACATTTGAAACCTAACAAGTGTGTGTGTGTGTGTGTGTGTGTGTGTGTGTGTATATATATATATATATATATATATAGAGAGAGAGAGAGAGAGAGAGAGAGAGAGAGAGAGAGTTACAATTCACACAGGTGTAACCAAGTTAAGTTACACACCTCTTTTCACCAGAAAAAAAAATATTTTTTAAACACCTTGTGGGAACCGCTCACATTAATTTTTGTTTGTATCTCACCAAGCAAAAATTTTGTGTGGTAGAAAAGGTGTGTGTAACTTTACTTAGTTACACCTAGGTGTATTGTAACTATACCCTATATATATATATATATATATATAATATATATATATATATATATATATATATATATATATATATATATATAACTTCTCTTGTTGTTGTTGTTGCTACTGCTGCTTCTCTTCTTGTTTTTGTATTATTTATGCATGTATATGCTTCTTTGAGTTAATTTCCTCAAACATGATGTTAAATATGTTCTTATTAATGAAATTTGCATCCAGAATTCTGTAACTAATAGCCAATAGGCCTGGCCCATTTTATCTCCAATCACAAACTCCAGCCTTTACCATATTTTAGAATCTACAAAGACAAATTTCCTTCTACATTTGTGCAAGTGGCGTTTTGTGAAAACCTTTAGAAATTTGTCAGAGTGGCTTACATGATATCACAGTTTTTGTTGTTATTGTTTTTTTGGTGAGTATTATCACAGTTAAGCATTGGCGCTAATGAGATTTTCTCATATACTCAGACATGCGGACGTGATTGCATTCTTGCATGCAGTCGCCACACTCACAGATGTACTCATGACACCTTGTGCAGATGCTGACATTCTGATCAAACAAATCAAATCCATTCTTTATCTGATTATGATTTGTGTCTATGGGATACCAGTGCAATCAATGCTTTCAAAATATCTGTACCCAAGTCTTTAAGAAAATTTGCAAAATAAATGAATATACCAGTATTAAGGTAGAAGAAAAAAATGACCATTATCACATGGTTTTTTATAATTTACTTTGTGAAATGCAGAGATATTTTGACTAGAGGTTGAACCAATTTTCTGACTAACTTGTTAATCATATTTAGTAATGTCCAATTATTATGAGTCATGTACCACCCATGCTCGTATTGCTTTGAGACAAACAGGGATATTGAGTTGAATATCTTAACATTATCTTTTTATTCATATTCATATTTTCTATTAGGCAACAATAACGTATAAGCTGGCACCTGTATCAGCTCTGTTTACTAATACAGACACAGTGATGCCTGACCTTCTATTGGCAATGTTCGACTTTGGATTTTATGGTGGCTGCTACTTACTTGCATTACCTTGACAGCTTTCGATCACATGGAAGAGATTCGTCAGGAGCTTAGGGTTGTGGGACTCGGTGCGGGAGATATCGCGCATGTATGATGCTGGAATGGGCATGATTATCTTTGTGCCCATTGCGGTGTTATCATGGTTCCCATTCGTTTCCACCTTCCAATCCCGGCTTTTATTTAATCAAGCATTCAGCCGAGGGCTGGAGATATCCCTCATTCTTGCCGGTAATAAAGCAAACGTGCAAAGTTAGAGATGTTCATTTTGCCGGATGTTATCTGGGAGCGGCTTCTTGCAGTTTGTGGTTTTTAGCCATTGTAACCTATGTAGAGATTGCAGCATGCAACATATATTTAGAGAGGGGGAGAGAGGCGTGTACAGTTTTATTCTCGTCTTTCCACTGAACTGCCTATTGTATCTTCTGTTAGAAAACAGGCGGTTGTATTGCATGCATGCTCATGATGAGTGTTTATCTTTTTCTGTTACGAATATTATTTGTATACGCCAACTATGTTGTAGGCTTTGAAGAACTGTGCTCATGGCTGCTACGTCCATGCCACAAATTACTATTTGACGTTTTTAGATGAGAGGTGCGGATGGTGGGGGTTTTTTTTTTTTCCTTTTGATTTTTCTTTTTTTCTTTAATTTAATTTGGTACGAGTCTGAATCCTTAAAGTTTTAGATCATTTATGCTGTTTGGGTTCTCTCTGTAAGTGAATTGCTTTATTCTGTTGAATTTCATTTCTGTTGTTTGCATGCGTTTAGTTCTCCTTGTTACTTTGCAAGTCTAGCTGAAAAATTCCCTCGGAGTGAATCCCATTTGATTAGAAAAATCTGGGATCACGCTTTAACTGTACAATCACACAGCAAACATGAAGGTGGTGTTTTGTTTCTACCTTACAATTGAAATGCTGGATGCTTCTATTCTTACAGTTTCTCTTTGTCTCTTGTTCATTTTCATGCTTGTATTGTGAGGATTACAGGTTGAAAATCGTTAAAGCCGGAAGGCTCCTGCCTCTTTGTTCTCGAGTTTAAGCACAGCCGTGAAACAATGGTCAAATTCTGGATAATTTGATTAACATTTTTAAACTTTAAAGTTGACGGTGATTAATTCATTTACTCTTTCATCTTTTGTGGCACAAAGGCTACTCCAAATGAGCGGTGATTATTCCACTTTTTCTATATAAGCGTGTTGTTTTTTTTCCTTCCCTTGCCAAACAAGAATAAGTTGCTGGTTTATGACATTTCCGATCAAAGCTGATGATGAACGTGATGTGTTAGTTTAAATAAACTAATTAACTAAATGAATTAAAATTTTAACTAATCTATTGTTTTTTGTTTTAAGAGTAGGCTGTCACCAGACTTAAATCAGAGACTTTTCATAACTCAATCTCATTTTTTTTAATAGTGAGTTAGGTATCACTGGCTTAACTAATCTAGTTTTTTATATTCTGTTTACAAAACGTTGAGCTAGAAAAGAATGATTCTAAGGTTGAAGAATTAAAGCAAAGGACTAAAACAAAAAATCCATCTCAAAAAAAGAAACAAGAGGGAGGGTTAAATTAGCTAACCTGTTAAACACGTGTGATTGTTTGGATAGAGAAAAAGATTATATGCAAGTTTTATATAAATAAATAAAATTTAATTCCTAACAAGTTTAGGCTCACTAATTTTAGCACGGTTGGGAGAATATCAAAGTTGAGGGGTTACCAGTTCTAAATTGGAAACCAAAACTTGATCCATAATGTTATTGGGTCTGATTCTGTTCTTTTTTGGTGGATCATCAGATGAATCCAATCCGACGGTGGACATTGAATCTCTGCAACTCAACACGCTCTAGTGTTGTCCTTGTCATCGCTCACTCCATGTGGTTCATTGCCTCCAAATTAATCTCCTCTGTCTCTCATTCCAAAAGTTTTCATTATTCTATTAACAAAAACAGAAATTAATTTTAATTTAAGTGCCCTTCTCTCTCCCCCCCCCTCTCTCTTATCAGCAAGAAGAGAGAGAGAGGGGAAAGAGTTTTTCGGTCCCCGTAACCTTCTTCATTCTTCATCTTCTGTTTCTTTTAATTATATTTATATTTTTTTCCCCCTAAATGTGCAGTGTTTCTTTTATTTGTTTTTTTGATTATTTGTTCATATTTGGGTATCAGTTTTGAATGATGCATCACTTTTGATTATGTCATGAGTGCCCAATTTTGGATTTGTTCTCTTGGGTTTACATGGATTGAATACAACGATCAAATGCAAGGGGTAAAGGCTAGTTTCCATGATTATTGGACATTTTTCTGATCAATATAAACTGTGGCCTAATGTTGAGATCTTGAGTTTCAAGTGCTGAACTTCCACTAGGTTTGTGCTCGAGCATAAAGATCTTGAAAGGAAAAAATTCTCATCTTGATTAGCACAAGGTTCAGGCTTCAACTACTGATTTTTCAAACCATGTTTATGTACATCCAATGTTGTTAACCTAACGTGCATAATTTCATTCTTATGATAATCGCAATTCCATTTTTTTCGTGCACAAAAGATGAATGCTTAAAGGAATAAAAACCAGGAATTTTGAGCAAAAATTGACCATTTTGAATTCTTAGGTTTGCTCAATCCATTTACACACTGATTCAAGAAGTAGCTTAGTTGCTTGTTCCAGAACACCTTTAGTAAGCATTTCATTTTTTTCAGTATTAGGATAGTTGGGACATCCCCGTTGAACGTCAAGATGTCGCCGATGTTCTGGCAAGTAATCTTAGACGTTTCCGGAAGGCCTTAAGGAGGTGGGAACAACGGTCTTTCGGATTCATCCTTAAGAGAGAGATTACGGGTCAGATGTACATCTTGTATTGGCCCGAAGGCCCTTCATCTTAGTTTTGATGATGACTAACTTATGAAGTTAAGTTACTAATGATCTTGTGTTTATTAAGTTTCAGTTATTGATCAATATCTTAGTAGATGTTTAACTTCAACAAACGATTCAAAGTCAAGTTTTGGAGCTAGCACGGGTTGATTCAAGAGCTCGCGCGTCAAGATCGCATCTAGCACTCAAAAGAAGTCAAGCTCTATGGATCGTGTTTGGATCGAGTCATCTTGGAGATGAAAATTGACAAGAAGGCTTCGGTTTAGATTTGTTTAGTTTTTATTTAGATCTTTGTAAGGATAGTTAGTCTTGATATACTCAATTACACATACATAAGTTCAAAAGTTTTGATTTCGGTTTAACCGTTTTGGATATTCAAGAATATACATCTTTCTGTTTTCATGAACAAATAGAATCCAAAGAAGTTTTACATGTTTAAATGTGTATTGGATTTCATCCTTATACATTATTATTTCATATTGTAGGAAAACTTATTTTAATGATTTTAGTTCATGATTTCAAGTTTTATTTTAACAAAACTTATTTTTGAATTTAATGTCAAAAATATAGATTTATTATCTATATGTGTACTAGATTTTATCCATGTACATTATGTTTCAAATGTGATTCAATATCTAGTTCTTGTATCTATACAAGTTTTATAGAAAACATATTTTCATTTCAAAATCTAAGTTTTAGAAAATATGATTTTCGGTTTAAAGTTTAAATTTTCTTGTCTCAAAAATAGTTCAAATAGCTTGTAATATGTGTTAAATTTTGATCCCACATATTTGTACTTCAAATATTTGTAAGAACTTATTTTTATGAAATTTTATGTATTTTATTTAATTTTTAGGGTTTTAAAAGATTAAGTTTTCAATCTCTAAAATCTGTTTTTGAGCCTTCTGGCGGTCAACCGACCGATCGACCGGACCAGAGCTCGGTCAACCGGTCGGTCGAACGATATGCACAAGACGTGCACAAGGCTCTAGCTTATTGGCCGATCAACTGTGCAGTCGACCGACTGACACTACCCAACTCTCGGGTAGAGCCCGGTCGACAGGGCGGTCGACCGATAGGATTTTGGTCTTGGGTCGGTTGACCGAGCGATCGACCGGCAGGCAAGTTTGCCTTGGGATTGGTCGACCGAGCGGTCAACTGACAGGCTCAAACGGTGAATTTTTTGACAGTTGGCTGACAGCCTATTCTGGGCAGTTTTTAACCCCAACGGCTAGTTTCTCCTAGGGTATATAAAGGAGTTTTGGCGGCTGTTTTCATCAAGAATTTTAAGAGCTATATTTTTATTTTTTCAAGTGTTTTCAACAAGTTTCAAAAGAAGTTTTTGTGTGCCAAAATTCTCTATCTTCATTTGTTTTCAAAATTTTGAAAAATAAAAAAAGGAAGTCTTTGGGAAATTTGTTTTTGTTCTTTAGTTGTCATATCTATCTAGAGTTTTTCTCAAGTATTTTTCTTTGAGATTTATTTTTCAAGCACTTTAATTTCTCACACTTGAGTCAATCAATTTTATATCTATCTTTAGGATCTTTGTATTGTGAGAAAAATTTGCTTGTGATCTTTTAAGATCACCAAGAGGAGTTTGTGATCTTACTGATCACTAAGTTGTAAATTTTTCTTTACTTAGCGCTCCCTCTTGTGTAGAGGTGTGAGAGTTAGAGTTGTGTACTCTAAGGTTGTAATTTGTAATTCCTCAGCTGAGGTTCCTATTTGAAAGATCCTATAGTGGATAGTTGAAATCCTTCTGTGTGAAGGCAGAAACGTAGAGCAGTGGCTCAAACCTCGAAACATATCCCAGTGTTTATGTTTGATCCACTATCTCTCAACTCTCTCTCTTATATCTTGTATTGCTTTAACATTGTTCATATTCATATACTTACTAGATATGTTTTATGTGCCCACACTTGTGTTCAACGAAGAGAGCTTTTAAAGCACCTTAACTCTTAGTTTAGAGGAATCTTGAGGAGTAGTTTCAGAGCTCTTCACAGGGAATTCAGGCTCACTCTTGGTTACACAAAGTGTGTTTGAAATTAAATTTTTAAATTTCACATTATTTGTCTTAGATTAACACTACACTTATTCACCCCCCCTCTAGGTGTACTTTCATCTTGGAAATGATCCAAGAAGAGAGGTTGTTAAATCGGGAGGAGTTAGCAAACCCGCAGACTCTACAACTCTGAATTTAAGAGATTACAAAAATGAGGAGATAATGTGAAGCCAGCGAACTAGACTGAATTGGGTTAAACGGGGATCTCAATACTGCCTTCTTTCACAAAGCTGCAAATATGAAAAAAAAAATAGCATGATTCTTATACTGGAATCGCAAAGGAAAACCATAGAGGATGGAGAACGAATTAGAGAGACCTTTCAAGAGTATTTTAAGAAAATCTTTTGCTTTAAGGCCCACCGGGCTGCATCCTGGACTGCCAAATTGTTTGAGGGACTCGGTAGAAAAAATGGCAGAGATTAGTAAACCATTCTCTGAGGAGGAAATCAAGCGGCAATATGGGATTTGGGGGCGGAGAAGACTCCAGGTCCTGATGGCTTCCCTTTTTCCCTTTTTTCTAACGTAAGTTTCGGGACATCGTGAAATCAGAAATCATCAGACTTATGGAATGCTTGCATGACAAGACCCTCCAGTTAGATAGACTAAATTATGTAAATGTTGGGCTCATTCAAAAAAAAAAAAAGACGAAGCAAAGAAAGTAGGAGATTTCAGGCCTATCAGTGTGTTGAATGCTTCTGTGAAGATCATTTCCAAAGTGTTGGTAAATTAATTAAGGGATGTATTATAAGACATGATAGATGACCACCAAACAGGATTCCTAAAGGGCAGAAGTATTGTAGATTCAATAGCGATCGCTCAGGAAGTTATCCAATACACCAGTGTTGAAGTTGGATCTCCAAAAAGGCTCTCGGGCTCCATGTTGAAGTTAGATTTCAGAAAAAACATATGACACGTGGAATAAGATTGCATCCTGGAATTCTTACGCTCTTGGGGCTTTCCATCTACATGAATATCTTAGATTAGGCTTTGATTATGTTCCGCAAAAGTGACGATATTGATGAATGGCATCTAAGGCGGGAGATTGCATGCAAGAGGGGTTTTAGGCAGGGGGCTCTCTCTCCTTTGATCTTCGTGATCGTCGTTAATGGACTTCACCACATGATCGTCAAGTGCCGGGAAGAAGGCCTCATTAAGGGATTGGGGTGCAGTGATGACATGAATGCGGTTATCAACCTTCAATACGCGAATAACACACTAATTTTTAAAAAAGAATATCTACTACAGGCAATGGTTCTTACATGGGTTCTATTATGCTACGAAAAATGGTCTAGACTAAAAATCAATTACCACAAGAGCTCTTTGATCTTATTAGGGGAAATCTAGTCAACAACTACCTTCTCTCCCTAGTCTTTAACTATTTGATTTAGAGACTACCAATCACCTACCTAGGATTGCCACTTACAATAGGCAGGCTTAAAAGTTGCATTGAAGACCACTCATTAATAGGATATTGAAGAGATTGACAGGATGGAGAGGAAACTACTCACTTGAAGGGAGGATCCCAATGATTAACGTAGTCCTATTGGCCATTCTCACGTATTTCATTTCTTTTTTTTTCCACGTCCAAGATTGGTGAAAAGAGAGATTGATATCTGAGAAGAAAGTTTCTTGGGGGTGGGACACAAAAGGAAGGAAATGGCTTTTACCTGGTAAATTGGAAACGGATGTGCAAGCATAGGGAGTTCGGGTTCGGCGGTCGAGGGATCATCAACCTCCTAGATTTCAACACCAACCTTACTACTCAAATAGTGGTGGAAATTGTTTGATGACACTCGTATCTCATAACTATCGCCCCCTCACAGTATGGTGGTTGGAAATGTGCATTAATAGGACATCCTCATCTCCTTTCTGGAAAGGAATAAGCACCGTCAAGAAAACCTTCTTCCTAAGAATTACGAAGGAGGTTAAAGAACAGGAGAGGTCAGAGATTTTGGCAAGACAAATGGTGCTCGAATGTTTTTTTGGCGACGCTATTCCTAGAACTTTTTTCTCGAGCTCAAGATCCTATAGGACCGGTCCTTTCACACTGATCGGATACCTGATGGATTATTAAGGTGCCTTACTTGAATCAAGAGCAGCACGCTGCGAAGAAAAGAGCTACTACAACTTCTTCCTGAACACTTGCCACGTATCGACAGAAATCATCCCTCATGGGAATGTGATTATAAACAGACCTTCTCAATGAAGAGTGCCTACTTAAGACTGAACGACGAGGTCAGTGGTGCCCGTTAGCTAAGGTCATCTGAAATGTTAGGGTGCCACTCAAAGTCAGGGCATTCTTTTGGCTGGTCATCAATGGAGCCCTTCTAACATGGGATAATTTTATGAAAAGGGGCTGCACGGGCCTAATGGTTGTATTATGTGTGTCGGGGATAGGGAATCTATCGATCAGATTATTTTCACTGCTCATTTAGCCTGCAGGTGTGGGAAAAGTTAGCGTGATGCCTTAAAATACATATCCCACAACTACCTCTTACTGCGAACCTATTATGGTCCTCGTGGAGATATATATCATTCAATAAACACGAAAGGATTATATGATATTTATCAGTGGCAGCTGTTTTCTGGTAGATTTGGAGGGAACAAAATAACATAATCTTTAATGACTTGGCCACATCATCCGACCAAATATTTCATGTCTGCTTGACTTTCATTTTTTATTGGCTAAATCTCCTCTCAGGTAGTTCTAGGAAGATGGCGAGGTGAGTTTTGGAGCAGACATAGATGGGTGGGTCTCCGACAACCATTCAGATGAGATACCTGGTAGGGGAGATGACACCGACCCTGATATTATGTGGTCACTGACTTTTCAGACTCTTGATTTTTGGTTCTCAGGTGTTAACCTGATTTTTGCTATAGGTTAAACCTGTATTTTGTATCCGAGAGGGTCCAATGTTATTGACCATCTCCCTCGTTTGTTCTGGTGTACTTTTGTGTCTGTTTTCTTCTAGCACATGCGTGTGCATAGAAACTAATTAGTACAAGAGCATTTTATGCTTTGTCAAACATACTTGAAGGGATGTTTTCATTAAAAACTTAATAATGAAGCGGGGGGCTCAATGATTCACTGTTAACTCTAAAAAAAGATATGATGCCAACATAAGACATGAAACTTTGTTTTGATTTCTTGTGAAATTGCAAATAAACCCAGGTCGTTTGCTTTCCTGGTTTTATGCCAAGCACCAGGTAATTAATTAGCATGGAGTCTTCTACTGTTATTCGCAGTTTTAGTCTTTTAGAAATACATTCTCTGTTTATTGTGGATATGTTGATTGATCATATATGCCTATTTTGTACATCTAACTTCATTCATCAATTTTGAATGTCACAGATGGCAGACGTTGCTAAGGACTTGACTGCCGGAACAATTGGTGGGGCGGCTCAGCTGGTGGTTGGGCACCCCTTCGACACCATCAAGGTCATGCTCCAGAGCCAGCCTGCCCCACTCCCCGGACAACCGCCAAAGTATTCTAGTGCAATGGACGCTGTAAGGAAAACACTTGCTGGTGAAGGCCCGAGGGGCTTGTACAAAGGGATGGGAGCACCACTTGCTACTGTTGCGGCCTTCAATGCCCTTCTCTTTACTGTCCGCGGGCAGATGGAATCGCTGTTAAGGTCTGAACCTGGTGCAACGCTCACAGCGAAGCAGCAAGTGGTTTGTGGTGCCGGGGCTGGAGTTGCAGTCTCCTTTCTCGCATGTCCGACAGAACTGATCAAGTGCAGGTTAGTGACTGCAAAAAGGATTGTATTCATTTATATGGATCAAATGGATTTTGTTAGCTTTCTGCACTAAAACGAGCATTTGCTGGGTTTTTAATTTCATTATACTGTTATTACAGGAAACAGTATAATCACCCTTGGACGGTCATTACATTCGTAAAATTTCATGGATACGCTTGAACTTTTTCATGATATTTTGTAACTTGTAAAGAGATATTGTTGACTTGTTCACATGATGCTTGTTGATTACTAGAATGCCTCCAATTAGTACAGTGAGAGAAATTTGCTTCCCTATTTAGGTTTTCCCCATTGTTTTGATCATAATTTCTAATGTAGTTTTCAGGCTTCCACATTATATAAGAAAAGAACAAGGTTGATTCATGATTTCTCCTGTTAATGCCATCAGTATTATTTTTCATGCATCAGAACATAAAGGTAGAACTGTCACATTTTTCTTACATGTAGCTTTCTTTCTTTTTCTTTGAAACTTCCATGTGATTTTTCTCTAGATGGTATACATTTATAACTCAAAGCATTGGATCAGGCTACAGAGTGCATTCTGATATTAACCATTATGCATTTCTCTTTCATTCAAAACCAGGTTACAAGCCCAGAATGCCTCGCTAGAATCTGCCCCATCCACCCCTGCAGTAAAATATCGAGGTCCAATGGATGTCGCGAGGCACGTTATAAGATCTGAAGGCGGCTATAGAGGTCTATACAAAGGTCTGGTTCCAAGCTTAGCTCGTGAAGTCCCTGGTAACGCCGTTGTCTTTGGTGTCTATGAAGCCCTCAAGCAGTACTTTGCCGGGGGAGCCAACACCTCTGAGCTCGGAAAAGGATCCTTAATTGTCGCTGGAGGCCTAGCCGGGGCTTTTTTCTGGCTCTCCGTCTACCCAACGGATGTCGTCAAGAGTGTAATCCAGGTGGATGACTACAAGAATCCAAGATTCTCGGGCTCAATTGATGCCTTCAAGAAAATTTTAGCTTCAGAAGGGATCAAAGGACTTTTCAGAGGGTTTGGGCCGGCCATGGCACGAAGCGTTCCTGCGAATGCAGCTTGTTTCTTGGTTTATGAGGTGGTGAGATCTAATTTAGGCTGATTTTGGTTCCAACTAATCCTTACAGGTAATCAGTTTTCTTTGCTTTTCTCGCATTCTACAAATTTACTGGCTATTTTCTTTCGATCCTTAGATGATGAAACACATGGTTGTTGGTGCTTGTTCTGTTGTTAGTTGAATTTTTCTTTTTGTTTTGAGGAAAAAGAAAAAAGAAAATACATGAAAGCAGTTACGATGAAATAAGAACCAGCTCAAGAATAGCTCATCACTAGAGTTATAGAGAGGCCTTGCAGTGTTCAAAACCCTAATGTATTTTTGACCGTAAAGACAGAATTATTCACACTTCGAGCAGACTGATGATTCTGATGTCCCAACAGCAACAAAAATATTTATCAAGAAACAGAAACTTTGCTGCTTGCTGCAGCACAGGCTCTGTATGAAATTTGCGCTTTAATCTAATTCGCGCAGGGTTCAAATTTCTCAAACCTGAACTCATACTATCCTAACAAAATGGAGGATGGTGAAGTATCTCATGGGTAATGAGGTTTCACAGCAGGTGACATGACGGTGAGGATGTCGATTACAGAGGCCATGGAACTCAACGCGACCTTCAGGACCTCTTGCGAGCAACCAGGCTTCACGATTGTTCTGACCTGCAGTACAAACAACAAACATGAATAAAACTTGGAAGATGAAAGATGAGAGTTAAACCGATTATTGGAAAGATGATGGAGAACCAAGTATTGATTCATCGGATTGGGTTGAAAGTAAAGACTATATACTTTGTCGAGATACGCTTGCAGCTCTTTTACTCTCCCCATGTAGTCTTGATCATCGACAGAGAGGCATATGGTCTTGCTGGCGGCACCAGGTCCTCTGTATTGGAGGGGTCCCGGATTCGAATAGAGATCATCCATCAAGAACTTTTCAGCATCGCGAAGCAACAACCTGTCAGCAAAAAAGCAAAAGGTTGTTGGAAAATGTTTTTTGAGGATCAAGAATCTATTTGCATGAAAGAAAATAGGACTTACTCGTATGCCTTTCCCTTCAAATCCACGGCAACTGGATGGATTGATGGTTTGCCGATCAACGAAGTCCCAGGACCTCGTAGCATCCTCCTTACAGTCATCATAGCCTGCAAAAAGAACAAATTCAGTACTAGAAACCGATAGAATGCCATGTTTTAAGATTTTAGCTAGGCTTTCATTATTTTCTCTCTATTTCTATTTACCATCACATGGTCTCAAGAGTATGATTAGGTTAAGTTCCATGAAACTACCATGAACATTTTGCTGATTTCAAAAAACTACCATAAACTAAATTATAATAAACTATCGTGGACTATGCCTTTTCATGGTAGTTTTTTTTTTTGAAAAGTTTGGAGGTTTTTATGAAAGCTTATGGTAATTTCTTGTATTTTTGATAGTTTTTTGAAATTGGGTAAAAGTTCATGATATTTTTCCTGAAATTGAGCCGTGTGGTTATCAAAAACTTTAGCATGAACTAATAGAAGTCCACTTCTTAATTGAAATAACGTGAGATCTTCTTTTCTAAGAGAATCAAGAAGGGTTTGTTTCAAAATGCCAGAATGAAATCATGAACCTCTACAAATGTATCTAGAAGCTATGAGAAAAAATGGTAGAAAACTAACCGTAAATGGAGCACCACCACATCGCCACTTTGACACATCGTTTTTAAGATTTGTCACCGTAGCCATATATCCACTAACCCCGGCTGTGATAAGATGATAAGAAATGTGTCCAAGAGCCTGTCATAATGTAATAGAATATGAATGTTTGCTGAATTGCAGCAGAAAAATTTACTGTAATAAAATCAATCTGAGGAGCGAAATTCCTAACGTATGCATAGTCACAATCAAACTTTGAAGGCAGTGATCCTCGTGCTTGATATCCGAAGAAATGGCAGATAGCGTTGAACTTTTTCCCTTTGTAGGTGCCGTTTTTCTGTGAACACCAAATTGAAGCAGTTTAGAGATTGATTGATACCTGGATAGAATTGATATATGATGATTGGCATAATTTAGGAGGAGGAAACGAAAACTTAACGATGGGTAATATTAAACTTACCATTCGTGTATCCATCTCTGTCTCCACAAGTTGCGCTAAAAGTTTCTCAGTTTCAATCTGCCCCGAGAAATAGAAAAATCGGAAAGTTATCTCAAATAGATGATTGACATGAAAACTATTTTAGCAGAACAAGAGAAACGTTGCTCAATACCTGTGACAACTGTGCAGATTCATCGGAGTCTGGGAAAAGAAGAAGCTGCGTCATGAAGATACTTTTAGGAATTTTTCTCTGGCGTCATCCATTTTGGATATAGAGCGATACAATGTGTACCTGCTTCTTGATGAATGGCGGCATGGAGTCAAAAAGAGCAGACGCCCAGGGCGATAAATGTGATAAAATGTTGTCGACAGTCACTCCGTTCATGAGAAGAACGTGTATTTCCTGAAAAGAGTTAATTTTTCACCTCAGACTTTTATCAAATCAAGATAGCTTTATTGCATTCGAATGGCTAAATTATAAATGATCGTCTTCCCTTGTCACATTATGCACTATCTCTTCTCATTGTGATCGTTGAAAGAAATGTTAATAGAAATATTTGAAGAAGAAAATCCAAGATGAAGGACTCAACATTTATTCATTGTACAGAATTACTAATTACCTGCAAGAGGGCATAAACTTCAGGTATACTTTCAATAAGACCCTCAGGCAACAGAATCACTCCATGATATTTGTCTGAAAATGAAATCAACTTATGTTAATAGATGATGTCGATCAATGAACAATAACAGCAAAGATAATGATGATCTTATGAGGAATTGACAGCCTTTATCCCAATTTTTTTATGCAACAACAAAATACATAATTCTAAGTAATACGGTAAAAATCTAATGCTGTTTAACTCTCTATAAGTTGAGAGAATTTACCTTGTTCAGCCCTGGCTTGAACTGCATCACAGATCCGTTTCGTTATGTCAAAAATGGTAAGCTTTGAAGAAGTAACTTCCTCACTTAGGATAACCTAAACATATGCTATGTTAGCATCTTACTATAGAGAAAATAACAAGAATTGCAGAATTGATTCGAGGAATCTAACCATATTCGGATGAGACTGGAGGGCGCACTCCAAAGTCACATGAGACGCTCTTCTTCCCATGAGACGAATGAAATAGTAATACTGAAAAGAACAAGAGGAACAAAAGAATGAAATCTCAATAATAAAAAAATCTTCGCTTCAACAGCTAGAAAGTTCGGTACTTCGAAGTATAATTAAGTGTGTACCTTTTCAGCAGAAAGAGCATCAGTGCATATATTGCTGATGATCTGAGAATTCACCTGGAAGATGAAAAGAGACAACAAATTAAGATATATGGAAGATACACAATTATTATGCATTGCCAAAGAATATCTCAAATAATACACTTTAAGAAGACTTCTGAAACTTATATTTGTTGATGAGATAAAGAAAAATAAACAGAACTAGGGGGGAAAAGTGGGGGAGATTTTGTAAACATTACACGTTTTTACCTTGCAGATGGTATCAAATCCAACATTAGCTTCAACGAACTGGTTCTTCAAATCTCCATAGAATGTTACTGGAACACCAACAACCTGGAAAAAGAGACATCAATTGAAGGAAAAGGAATAAAATATTCAAGTAAAATGTATGGAAGGGAAGCATCAAGCACCTTTGTCGAACATTTCTTTTCTGCAAATGTCTCGGCAAGCTGAGCTGCATCAGTATTGGATGTGACACCTTCATAAAGGAAAGAAGCATTATGAATAGATTCAAGCAATACGGACCATGTCATTTGCTAAATAATACTGTCTATTGAGTTTACCTCCGATAATCACAAGCCCGTCCAAATTCAATTTTGGCATGAAGCTAGTGAAGCATTCACTTGCTCCGTTGTTCTAATCTGATCCTTTGTTCTCCCCAGCAAGCCGTAGCCCCCTGTTGTAAGCGAAAAGTCAGTCCAAATGCTTATGATACTAAAATTTTGCGGAACAGAGACCTATAAGCAGGTTGAATTGTGAAAACCATGAATCGTACACAAAGTATTTGGAAAATCAAAACCTTGTAATCACAATGTCCATAAAATAAAAAAAAAAATAGTTACGAAATGCGGAGAAAAAGACCTTGATTGCGGTAATTAGAAACAATATCCTCTGTGACCTCTAGGGTCTTTTGCGCAAATAAACCTTCAGTTCCTCCTGTTACAAAAAAGAAATAACAACGAAAAGTATAGTATGAATGAGCAAAAGTCATAGCTCAAATATCATGCAGTAACAAGAACAAAATTGTTCGATCAACCAGATTCTTTTTTCGCCCGACAGATGAATAAACGCATGTATCAGTAACATGATATCGTACCACAAAATCCTATCAAAGTATTCTTCACATTGTGTGACTTCAGAGCATCATAAAGCCCGCAGATAACGTTATGTCCTCCAGGAGATTGACGACCGCAAAAGACTACGCCAACCCTGCATATTTTGAGGGGGAGAAAAGACACATGAAGCAAAAGAAAAACAAAGAAGGTGGAAATTGGAAACATACAAAATTATCCAATATGCAAGTAAAATCTGGCATATGTTTTCAATGTGTTTATGTGACTCTGATGCCAGTTCAAGTGCACCTAGAGTTCGAAAAACACGAGAAATAACCAGGAAATCCATACAATGACATCCATCAAAGGTTCTATTGGTGTGTGGATAGCTGCGGAGGTAGTAACATGGAAATGATGAAATTTAACCTGTTTACTAGCACAAGAGATGCCGGGCTTGTGTCTCATATCCAGTTTCGCATCAAGTTCGATCGGAAGAAGCCTTGTTGGATTTGGGTCATTTGTGTTAGATCTAAATTTATTCCATACAAGATCTACATATACTGTAAGCCTCTTTATCATGATCAAAGGGAAGGAGGATTTTAGGCATACCTGATTCCATCACGAAGAGGATGCCGAAGGTTGCACGATCTCGAGGACGCCGGGTTGAGGGAGAGGATTCTTCTCTCCAGCCACCAAGTTCTCTTCTTTATCTTTAGAGAAGATGAGAGGCCTCCAAGAGAGAGATGGTTATTGTTGTTGGTGGAGAGGGAACCCTACTCATGGTATATATAGTATCAAGAAACCCTAGTTCAACTCATCATACATTTAGGCCCTTGATTTATAACACGAGTTCCACACGTGTAGATGAGTCCCACATTCTAATTTAAATACACTCATGGCTAAGTGTAATTGAAAACGTGTCTAGACCCAAACCATTTAGGTTTGATCAATTCTTTATTGGGTCAAACAACATAGGTTAAGTGGGCGGGTGCAAATATCCAATTGACTTGATTAGGCCCAAAATAAATTAGACTTTAAAACATAATAAGTCTAACAATCTCCCACTTGGGCCAAGCAAGTCATACTGAATAGATATTATGCATAACTTTATGACGTCAAAACTTTAGCCGCTAACAAACCACGTTTCAAAACAATCTGGTCCATTAAGTGTCCTGCCACCGAATATGGCGATCGTTACCTTCTGTATAATCGAGGTAGGACCTTCCATATCACAAGTTTCAGAACGCCTAACGACATAGATCAAATGTGGACGTGTGGCATGGAAATGTCCTCTGATCAAATAAGGTACAATTCCAACTGGCTTCCACTATATGACTCCAACGAGTCTAGCCTTATGACTCCAACGAGTCTAACTTTATGACTCCAATGAGTCTAACTGCTAATTCAACAAACTCAAATGCGCAAAAGTAAACTTTAGGAAAAGCAGTTATAAATTTATTTATCAGAATCAACAAATATCCATAAAGTGCACTTAGAAATAATGTCTGTTACATAAAATTATCCACTCCCACAAAATCAGGATATCATAATGACTAGTCATCCCCATATGAGCAATATGCTCTAAGAATACTTTAGGTGAAAGTCCTTTAATGAGTGGATCTGTAATGTAAAGAATAGTGTCATCACTATCAAACAGACAAAATATGATTCTAAACTTTATCATTGATGACAAGAAACTTAATGTCGATATGCTTCGACTTTGTTGAACTCTTGTCACTATTGCAGTAGAGTTTTATAGCTCTTATTGTCACAGTGTAGCTGTAATGGCCTCTCGACTAAATCCACCATCTTCCTACAATAAGAAAAAATGTAAAATAAAGTGGACTTCCTATTGTCGATACATCCAGCATAATCTGAATCTGTGTATCCAATCAGCTGCAACTGATCAGATTTCATGTAGTCTTTTATTGATATCGCATAACCTTCTTGACAGTCTTCCAGAGATCAATCCCATGATTGATCAAGTTTCTGTCAAGTTTCTCAACGGTATATGCTATGTCTGATGGGTACAACTTGAGCATACATCAGACTTCCAACCGCCAATGCATATGGAATGTCTTTCATTTGCTCTTTCTGTAGATCGTTCTTGAGACATTAGAGTAAACTCAACTTATCTCCCTTAGAGCAATTCTTCATGCCACATCTATCTAGCACCTTATCGATATAGGGCTTTGTGATAAACCTAATATTCCACGTGTCCTGTCACGTTGAATCTGGATGCCTATCACAAAAGAAGCTTTTCCAAGACCTTTCATCTCAAAGTTCTTTGAGAGAAGACTCTTAGTGTCAAGTAAAAGAACCATATCGTTACTTGCTAGTAGAATGTCATCCACATATAGCACAAGAAATATAAGTCTACTCTCTTTAAATTTATGGTGAATACATTGATCAATTATATTTTCCTTAAAATAAAAAAAACGGATATTACTTGATCAAATTTCAAATACTATTGACGGGATGCTTGCTTTAAACCATAAATGAATTTCTTTATTTGCAAATCAAATATTATGAAACCTTCACTTTAAAACTTTCTGGTTGCACCATACAGATTTTCTTCTCAATGCTACCATTAAGAAAGGCAATCTTAACATCCATTTGGTATAACTCCAGGTCAAAGTGAGCCACCAGTGCCATATCTAATCTTAAAAGAATGCTTCATGAAAACTAGGGAGAAAGTCTCCTTATAGTCAATGCCCTTTCTTTGAGTGAATCCCTTTGTGACAAGATGTGTTTTATACCTTTCGACATTGCCTTTCGAATCCTGCTTGATTTTGAATACTCATTTATAACCAATCGGTTTCTTTCCTTCAGGCAACTCTACTAAATCCCAAATATCATTGTCCTTTATGGATTTTAACTCATCTTTTATGGCATTTGACCACTTAGTGGAGTGAATGTTGAGTTTGGCCTCATTCAAGGATGTGGGGTCATCCTCTAGCCATATGTCAAACTCATGCTATTGGAGATAAACTATATAGTCATTTGTAATGACTGATCTCCACTTCTTAGTTGATCTCCTAGGCACTTGTGGTTGAGAATTTTCAGTTTCTACCTTACCAGCATGATCTACTTCAGGATGAACTGTATATGTATCTTGTAAGGATGCAACTATATTTTCATCTTAAAGTGGAACAACTACTTTATCATTTGAAACAATTGTTATAGGTATAACAATATGTTCTTTCTTAAATATGAAATCTTTATGTAATTGACTCCCACTATTCTGAATATTCTTAAAAAAATTAGCAATCCGTCTTTATTTTCTTAGAGGAGGGACAATAAAACTTAAAGCCTTTATACCTCTCAGAATACCCTACGAATAAACAGCTAACCTTCATTGAGTCCAACTTCTTCTCATATGGTATATATGGCCGAGCTTCCGCTGGACAACTCCAAACATCTAGATGCCTAATACTGAGAGATTTCCCAGTCCATAACTCATACGAGATTTTAGTTATTGTTTTGCTAGGTATTCTATTAAGGAGGTGACAATCATTTTTAAGGCTTCAATATATAATGACTTTGGTAGAGTGGTGTGAGCTATCATACTCCCAATCATATCCTTTAGTGTGTGATTTTATCTCTCAGTAATACCATTTTGACGAGGTGTCCCTGATATGGTGTACTAAGCGATAATATCACTCTTTCAGAAATTGACAAATGATTCTGGACATTTACCTGATTCGTCATATCCGTCATAGTACTCACCACCATGATCAGATCTAACGGCTTTAAACATGTCCAATGATTGGGATTTCTCATGGAACAAGTATAGGTACCCATAACAAGAGTAATTGTCTGTAAAAGTGATAAAATATTCATGACCATTCCAAGAAGCTGTAGGGAATGGACCACAAATGTCTGTATACACCAAAGTAAGACACCTGAACTTCGTCTAGTACCAAACTTTCTAATGTTTCTTTAATTAATTTTCGCTTAGTGCCTATGTCATTCACATATAGAGACTCAGTATATAAAGCATGAAGTTTCAATTTATATAGCGATCAATCAGAATTCTAGTACCAACAACATTAGGTTTGGAAAGTAGACTAAGCATTTCATTATCAAGAGTGACAGTAAAACTAGATCTGTCTAACAAATGAAATTGAAATATGATTCCGCCTAAAAGGACGGTACATATAAAATCTCATCCAAAACTAAAACAAAAACCAGAATCTAATTTAAGCCTACAAACTCCAACAACTTTAATTGCAACTTTATTTCCATCACCCATGTATACGTATCGCTCAGCTGGGCTGGGCCTCCTTTGGGTTTGAAAGTTTCGCATTGAATCGCTTATGTGAATTATCTATTCATAATTTATAAAGTGGCACTAAAGCTAAATTAATCTCAGAACAAACATAAATATGAGATATACCCGCTAAATAGTCATTTCTGATACTTTATGCATTCCTACTTAAGGTGGCTTACTTTCTTACAGAAGAAGTATGCAATGACCTTAGGCTACTTTTTCTGCACTTTTGCCACTTAGGATCAGCCACTGTAGTAGTGTTTATGTTCCTCCCTTTAGTTTCACTTTCCTTTTCTTATTAGAAGTTTACCCTGGATGCTAAGTGAGCACTGACTTTATCGGCATAGCACTTCTAATAGTTATAGGAATAGTGTACTTTATGACCATTAGACACCTCTTGTAAGATCTCTCCCACTTATCATAATTTACTTTTTCTTTACTGAACTTTTATTAGTGATAGTAGAGATCCATCAATCTTTAAGGTGTACTCTAGGTGCATGAATTCAAGAACGATCATTTACGTAGTCTTACCACTTCTTAAAGTTTGTACCATTCAATTTAAACTACATAAATGTACAATTTCTCATCAGTTTAACATAAACATTGCATTTAATAAAATTCTACTGTAATAGCCATAAAAAAATGAATTTCAGAAAATGCAACCAGTTTAACCGATAGAGCTGCCGGTTAAACTTTCAGAACAAGTTGTGTCTCTATATGCCAACACTGTACTGGCCCAATATAGATATCCTAAAGTCTAGGTCCTATGTAAGAGAACAGCCTTCCTTTGGGCCGACTGTCACTTTATAGGATTGGTCCTAAAGTTTAAGTAATCTATATTGGCCATATAATATATGTAATGACCCGGCCATAATGACAACCTTCCTTTGGGCCGATTGCCACACGCATGGCCACACAAATTTATGCATCTGGATTCTTATTCCGCCATCGGACTAGTTGATGAGGGTAATGCAATATGGGCCTATAGTGTGACAACCTTCCTTTGGGCCGATTATCACACACCAAGGTTCTTCCACTTGCATTACCCACATCAAGTATCCGACACCGTACATAATTCGGCCAAACAATAGTCTTCCTTTGGGCCGGCTATTGTCCGCATGAACTACATACGCAATTAAATAAGCTCTTTTATAAATTCTTTAGCTTGAACATGTATATATCTTTATCTGTGTGTTATTAACTGTAGTATACATCAATATTCATCATACTAGACAATATAAGCAATAGTATAAATATTAATGAAGCGGAAGCATGTAAGGGTACACGTAACCATGATAAACAAACACTTCAATGCCTTCTTTATGTCAACTAACTACTGTTTTGTCATGTTTAATGCCTATAATACTGTAGTGCTCGTCAAGAGCTTCGAAACGGCTGTTTATATGCCCAAAACAGAGGTCGTATGAGCCCGTAACGGCTAATTGAAGTTTCTATTGGCAAAACGGGTCTGCAGTGCTTATCGGGTCTGAATCAGACCCGACCCGCAATGGTTAACTTATGGGTTTCCTTAATAGGTCGGGTTTAAATAAACTGAATAAAACCCAATTAGCTTAATGTGAGATTGATTGAGATTAGGTTTCTTTATTTGAGTAGAATTCTATCCAAAATATCCTTAATAGGCTAGAATTATATCTCAATCATAATACTTAAATCAATCTCAACAATCCCAATTGAAATTAAATATGAGATTAATTAGTAGTAGGTTTCCTTATTAGAGTAAAATTCAATCTTTATCCGAATCCTAGATAATCTCATAATCTTAATTAATTCATGTAACCCACAATAATTAACCATTTTTTTTAATTATTCTTTAAAAAAAAAACCCTTTTGCCTTACATGTGCATGCATGCATGCAGACACACGTCTGCATGCATGCAGGCCACGTCAAAATATCTTTTTTTTTTTTTTAACTTTGAAATCTCCTTCATGATGCATGCGCTGGTGTTTCCAGCGCATGCATCTAACATCCCGGTTTTTTTTTTTTTCTCGTTGCCTAACATGCAGGCGCCTGCAAGCGCCTGCATGCAGACAGGGCACACAATTTTTTTTTTAAATTCAGAATAACGCACAAATCAAAATTTTATAAAATTATATACATGTTAAATTTAATAAAAATCACTCCTTTTAATCTTTTGATCCAACATATGAGACACAAAATATTTATTGAATCAAAGGAGATGTTTTTATGATATTTATAGATCGAGATCATAATTTCTGTAAATCCCTGTGATCTGATAAAGAGGTGGCTCTGATACCAATTGTTAGATCTAAATTTATTCCATACAAGATTTACATATATTGTAAGCCTCTTTATCATGATCAAAGGGAAGGAGGGTTTTAGGCATACCTGATTCCATCACGAAGAGGATGCCAAAGGTTGCACGATCTCGAGGACGCCGGGTTGAGGGAGAGGATTCTTCTCTCCAGCCACCAAGTTCTCTTCTTTATCTTTAGAGGAGATGAGAGGCCTCCAAGAGAGAGATGGTTATTGTTGTTGGTGGAGAGGGAACCCTACTCATGGTATATATAGCATCAAGAAACCCTAGTTCAACTCATCATAGATCTAGGCCCTTGATTTATAACACGAGTTCCACACGTGTAGATGAGTCCCACATTCCAATTTAAATACACTCATGGCTAAGTGTAATTGAAAACGTGTCTAGACCCAAACCATTTAGGTTTGATCAATTCTTTATTGGGTCAAACAACATAGGTTAAGTGGGCGGGTGCAAATATCCAATTGACTTGATTAGGCCCAAAATAAATTAGACTTTAAAACATAATAAGTCTAACAATTTGGGCTAAGATTATCTATTGCTTTCTAGGATTTTCTGCTAGCACTATGTAATTCTCTTACGCTTGGTGGTATTAGCAAGATGGTTAGGTTCTCTCTTCTAATCTTTGTAATTTCTCCCTTTGCTAGTGGATTTTTCATTTTCTTTTATCGGTGCCTATAAAGTAGGCCGACGTTTGGTTGGCAACATTACCACATATATCTTACCCTCTTCGATCAGATCTTTCATACTTTTAACTGAAAGAGTCTACTTTCAATCGAAAACAAACAAAAACAAGATATATATACCTAATTGGAGGTTTTTCTTTGGACGAAGCCGCGGCCTTGCAGGAGATCTTGCTGATGGGGTTGGCAAAGTGCACCAGGGGCTTGCCGTAGGTCAGCGGGAACGACCGCTGGATCGACTGCGCGTCCAGGGGGTCCGTCACGCTCGTCGCATCGCCGAACTCGATCTGCACCTCAGAAGCCTGGCGCCCCCCGCCCACATTGCGAGAAACAGATATATATATATACGCACACACATATATATACATCGTTCAGTAAATTTTGTTAGACAAACAAAAAAAAAGTTACAAAATTGAGATTAATCAAGATTCAGGTAAGAATGAGGACCTGGAGGGAAGGGGGCAGCTCGGGGCGGTACTGGACTCGCTGCTTCTGGAGACCCGATAACTCCATACCCGACCCGAACTCCATTGCTCTCTGTGTGATTTTGTTGGAGGCGGGAGAAGGGGGAGAGAGAGAGAGAGCAGAGAGAGAGAGAGAGACGCAGGGGTTATTATTATTATTATTATTAAAGAGAGCTGGGGGAGAAATACCGAGAGTACCCCTGACGGTTGGGGATGGTGTGGGGTCCAAGTAACCGAAGCTGACGGATCGATGACGGTTTCCGCTTTCCACCGCCGCCGTCGTCATCGGGAGGCACGACAGACGTAAATGCCCTTGCGGAATTTGTTTATTACCAATACATCCTTTCGTTTAAATTAATCAGCAAGGTGGGGGTGGTGGCACAGTTGGCTAGCGCGTAGGTCTCATAGCTTCTGAGTTATCCTGAGGTCGAGAGTTCGAGCCTCTCTCACCCCAAAAATACCTAATACTATTATTTTTTTATTTCACTTTTACATTTATCTATTGACGCCTGATGATAACTATTTATCTAATACTTGTATATTCATCACATGACTTTAATATACTTTGGAGCTGTTTGTTTCACGTAAGAGGTCGTTGTATATTCATCACATGACTTTAATATACTTTGGAGCTGTTTGTTTCACGTAAGAGGTCGGCCGTATTTCGTAAATGACTTACAGTTCGATTACAACTACGATGTTTGTTTGGACTTTAATTCGTAAAAGACTTACGCAACCCAACTACCACTCACTCGCAACCCAATTATCACTCACTTACAACCCACTTACAATTAATTTTGTGATCATGCAAATTTGTATTATATTTTTTAATATTATTTTTTAATATTTATTATTTTTTTATTTATTTGCAATATTTAAATTTTTTAAATTACCAAATAGTTAATTTTGTGATCAATTTTTTCACTTACGACTTACACATTACGACAACCAAACACCATAAAACACAATACATTTTCCCACTTACAACTTTATATTACCAACTAAACATCGTAAAACTTACATGCATATAACTCATTTACAACTCTAAAGAGTTTACTAAATACGACTTACGAATTACGACCAATTACAACAACCAAACAAAACCTTTAATGACTAATTTTACATGACAAGACTTGATGTTTACTCTAGGTATATAAACTTTAATCATAGAAAAATATGGTTAACTCACTAGGTTTGAAGATTAACCTGACCAACCCATGGGAACCCACACTGAACCCTGAACCCATCCGAAAGACGACAGGCGGGTTTTATCCCTCTAAAAAAAAATCGTCCGGTTTTTCGGGTTCAGGTTAAAAAACGCTCCAAAACCCACCCGAGAGGCCGGTTTTACTTTTACCCCTCTAAAAAACCCGTCCGGTTTTTTGGGTTCAGGTTCAGAAATGCGCCAAAACCCACCCGACCCGGCCCATTGACACCTCTACACCGGTGCATGTGACTGGGGCTTTCAAATACTATGCAACAAGAGAATAGGTCTGATATCTTCAATTCACTCTTTTAGAGCCATGTATGCATATGAATTGCACGTGCCAAAAAACTAGCATATAGTGTATTTTATACACGTGCGAATTTCTCTCAACCTCAACAGCCTCATCCTATCTTTTGCTTAGATTTCATCATCAACTCCTCATAACAGTAGATCAGTAATCCGCATTCCGTCTTAATGACTTTGCTAGTAATTATCTGATCAGCATCCATTTCAACCAAATACGAGTAGTTCAGTATTCAAACAATATTCATGTTAATTTCTGCTAAAGCCAAACACAAGTATAGCAATACCTGTAACAGCCCTTATTGTAAAGAAGCAGAGTGAATATTTTCAAACAATATAACATGAAGCTGTACAATAAGCCTGCGAAGCAAATGAATAAACTCGAAAAATCATGTCAGTTCCCTATTCAGTTTCGCATATTCTGAAGGTTCAAGAGACTTCATCCTTCTGTAAGAACATGACCAAAATGTACTGAAATTCATTACAGATAAAACTGTGGTGGTCTGTAGAACATCAAGAAGATGCATATATCGACAATTCTGCATCGAGCACAAGAACATAGTCCCGTTGTGATTCCAAGCCAGCATAAACGCTCTCAAACAAATGATTATTGACTCTCTTGGATCCAGATTACAGGGAGTGTGTTTTGAAGGTACTAATAACAAAACACACAAGCAAACATGAAGGCACATAATAAAGCGTGAACATTTCTTCGGTGCACACCCAATCTTGAGTCGAAAACAAATGGGCTGTAGCCTCATGTTCTGCAAGAATTGTAACTTTTACCTTTTTTGTTAAGTGCAGACTTTCACTGACTGGAATGATGAGCTGAACAATCTCAATATAGTCGACCAATTTTATTCGCAGTTTTGCTAGGACTGAGTCATTTAATTGTAAATATCAACACAACACACATTTGGATAGTATATCTAAGAAAAAGCGAGGTACCATGTCCGGTGAAATCTCCACAGCAGAAAGAACTCATATATTCCATTATCTTGAAGATGGAAGTGTCATATTGACATTTCATTCACCCATCATTTGCTCTGGATAGAAATTCGTTCGGATGGGCGCAGGAAAATAATGGCAGATCACCAACATCCAAGCCTTCTTCAATCAAAATGAAAGCTACAGAGCACAAACCCGAGTTGAACATGCCCAGAGATAGAACCTCGACTCTATGAATTGATATCTGAGTTCCTGACCAAGGCAACTATAGGAAAGAAGAGGCTTGCCATCAAGCCAGATGAGCAGACAGTTGCCAGCCTTCTTCACTAAAACATGTGCTATAACTTCATATTACCAAGGAGCAAATCTCCAGAGTACAAATTGCTTTCTACAGAAGAAAGAAGACGAAAAGGTTTGTTGAATCAAATTACATCCTCCTAATTCTAAAGGAAGTATCTTACCCAAGAAGTCGAAATACATGCAGAATTAACATCTTGTGGGGGCAAAACACAAGGTGTATACATCATGAAAATTGACTTGAAATTGAGCTGGAACCAAATTTGAATAATGTGAGCAGTAGACAGGGTTTGTGTGTGTGTGTTTTTGTTTTTTTTTTTTTTTTTTTTTTTTGGGGGTTGGGGGGGACGGACAGAAAGAACACGCCCTTCAGTATATAATACTCTTCATGATCTTCTCTGTAGGTCAGGAGTTCTGAATAGACCAAAAATATAAGAATTTACCCAAATTGCAAAGTTATTTAACATTCTTGCTAAAATGTGTTTTATAGTGTTAGTTACCACTGTTGAGACTTTTGAGACAAAAAAGTATGTATTGACCATTAGTGTGTGGGGTGTGTCAATTTTCCATTGCCCAGCTCTAGAAGGAGGATTATCAAGCTGAAAAATGGAACATATTTTTCACCAACTGCAAGTAGCATTTACATTTTGCAGTAACATAGTTTACACCCATTTAATGCTAAAAACATAGGCATTGACGTTTAATAGTGATACAGTGCCATGAAAATTTATTTCGTCTATGTTTTCTATCACGGAGCTCTCTAGCAGAACACACTTTCGCTGAAGAAGACTCAGATAATGAAGATAACAATATATGATGGTGTTGAAGAGACATTGACGTGGGCCTGCAGAATTTGATCACCGATCCACTAAAATCCCCACAAATATATTTGGTGATGTATGTGTATAATTACAAAAACGGTGCAACATATTCAAGCTTTCTTTCTCAACATATGGTCAAGTTGTGTGCCTAAAAGCAACAAATATAAAGAGCTGAGCCCAAGTAGGCAGTATCTTTCCCTCTTTAAAACAGTTTGCTACTTTTAGCTTGATTCCCTCAAGGTATATCAGGATGCATAATTTTCAGGTGTACTGTGAGAAGCTAATGAAGCTGCATTGCGGAGATTTAGTAGGAATTGCAGGGCCATCTCCCATAACGGGTAAATGCCAAGGGACCCTCAAGACTCAATTATCAGGAATGAAACATGAAGCTGATAGCTCTCACATTTTCAGATATCTATTTTTTTTTTTTTTTTTTAAATTCTTAACGCATGCCGTAGCCTGAAATTTTTTTGTACTGATTGGAATTATTTTATCATGTCCTATTAACCATTTAAAATTTAGCATTCTTCGGGAACTAAATATAATAAGTTCTAGACTTCTTACCTCAGAAACAGCCACAAGGATCAAGAATGTGAAATGATAGCATTAAAGAAGTACAACAATATAATATAGCATTAAGCCATGCAGACAGAGGCCAATAAAACAGATTGATTGTTACCAAGTGTAAGCGTAGAGGACGACTTTAGAACAAGGATTTATGCATATGCTATGAATTGGCTACCTTGAATTTGAACTAAAGGTTATTTAGATAGGGCAAAAGGGATACAGTGTCTGCCTACAGTGAAGCAGACATGCCCCCCACTTCCCACTACTAGATTACATTAGAACAGTAGATGGAAAGGATGATAGCTACTTTTGCACCCCCCCAAAAAAAAAAAAACATGCACTAGATCCAATGCAGATCTAGTCGTAGGCAAGGGGGGCATGCCAGCTTCTGCCTACAGTAACGCTGCAGACCACATTTACTCATTTAGATATAAACCCTAATCTTAGTTTGGTACTAGAACCTCAATAAATATTTTGAAATTAGCATGTCAGTTCCTTTAAGGTATTTGGAGATTTCTATATTTCTACAGACTGTCTTTTCATCCTCTGAGCAGACAATAATGAAGAAGAAAAAAGGTATGAAATTGTGCCTCACCCTAGGGGCTGTGTGTTTCACGTAAAAGGCTGTAATTCGTAAATGACTTACAACCCAGTTACAGCTACGGCGTTTGTTTGGATCGTAATTCGTAAAAGACTTATGAAACTCAACTGCCACTCACTTGCAACCCAATTACCACTCACTTACAGCCCAGTTACAGTTAATTTTGTGGTCATGCAAATTTGTATTATTTTTTTATATTAATATTAAATTTTTTAATATTTAGCATTTTTAATATTTATTTGCAATATTAAAACTTTTTAAATCACCAAATAGTTAATTTTGTGGTCAACTTTTTCACTTACGACTTACACATTACGACAACCAAACACTATAAAATACAATACACTTTCTCACTTATAACTTTATATTATCAACCAAACACCGTAAAACTTACATGCATGTAATTCATTTACAACTGTAAAAGTCTTTACCAATTACGACTTACGAATTACGACCAATTACGACAACCAAACAAGCCCCTAGCTGCAAATAAGTTGGAAGCATGGTTTAAAATCTCCGTATCGGTATATAAGTATCAGCCTATGGTTTTTATTATCAATATCTGCAATATCAGCCCTGACATCAGCCATATTATAAGGTTAATATCATGTCATATAGGGTTAATATCATATCACGTACCTTAAAACTCAATATGATACTGCCGACATATATTGGAATCGGCCGATATTTGAAACCATGGTTGGAATAACTTGCACATGCCTATTTAACACTAAAAGAATTTATTGTGTTTGTGATCGTGCATGTTGTATCTTACAAGATTCAAGATATTCGGCTTACTAAAAACAAAATGAGCTCCACCCTACAATTGCAAATGTCATGTTCCTCATGGATATACATGAGACCCATTTCCAGGGATAGATAGTTTTTGATACTGTCAAAAGCACAGACTGTTAACAATTTTCCTAATTGCTTGAAATAACTCATGTCTAATCACAGATGGTCACAGATAACTGGTCTTTTAATATAAGTATCACATAAAAGAAAACATAGCATGGATAGGACACTGTCATTACATAGAACATCTCAAAATAGGACATAATTAAGCTTAAACATGTCACTACAATATCCTGAGTACAACATGAACACTACCGTGAAAAAACCAAAGTGCAGACAGTTAGAAGTTAGACATCTTAACAGTGTGCAGTCCACCCACATACCTCATGAAGCTCTAAAGGATGATGCGGACAAGCCTTCTTTAGTTCTCCAGACAACATGTGAACCAATGGCAGTCAAGCAGCTGATGCAAAACAACTTTGCATCAAATTTTTCTTCTGCTAACTTACTCGTTAGAGTGCTTTTGTAGTCTAGTCCATCAAGAACATTGCTTCTGGCAGCTATCTGGTTCTGCCTTTAATAAAAACTGAAGGAAGGCAGAATCAGAATCATAGTCTGCAATTTCCGTTCATGTATACGGAAAGATTATAGATAAACCAGAAGGACATTCCAGTTAACTCAAATGACCGAAAGAGACTTACTGAACACTGCTGTTTATTGAAGCTTCGCGTACATGCAGTACAAATGAGGAAGGCACCAGTTAATGTATTCCAATTTAACTATAATTATGACAGAAAAACATCTTTACTCTGACAAAAGAGGGCTTAGAGCCATTCATTATTTTCCTCCCAGGTTCCTTCTATTGTGAACACCTGGTATGATTACTCAATGTCATCAATCCAATCACCATAAATTTTACTAATTTTGTCTGGGCCTTTCCACTTCTGAAGAGGCCTTTGACCCTGCCTTTGACTGACAACAGCCGTCCTCTGTGCAGGAACTCCCATATGATAAATATCTGAATGTGGAACTGATATGTTGGATGCTACAATAACATCCGTATGAGCCTTTGATGATGCACCACCCTGCTTTGAATCTGCCGCTGCAGAAGAAGGATCTTTACCATCTGTCTCTACAAGCCCTCCACCATATCGATGAAGTTCTGCAACACAAAAGTGAACATTCAGAATTCAACACTGGCAAGGAAGAGTACTCCACACTCTTCAGTTGTTATTATCTGAAGTAGTACAGAATTCCTTTCAGCGGTTATCATATAAAGCTAAATCAGGGCTACAACATTCCAGCCTCCTAGTCAACCACGTCAGGACTAAAATAGTGAGCATTGTTTTCAAAAACCATAAAATGAAGAGATATATCCGATCACTGGGCATATATTCACTAAAGAAACATGTAATGGTGTTTGTCAACTAGATTGGTGAGGCAGGCAAAGTGGTGATCGCGCATTAGGCCTTTAAGATTGTCACAGTGTTCAGAAAAATCCCAGGATCTCAAGAATTAGCATGGTATCTAATTAGTTCAGTTCAAGGAATATTTTAATAAATTGAAAAAACATCTTTATCATTTAAACCGTGATTTTGGTACTAACATGCCTTCATTACTGCCAAGCTGCTTTGAGGTAATTATTAAATAATGTTTTCAATAGTAATACCCGCATCCACCAGTGCCCAAATTACAAGGTGGGTTTCATACTTCATAGACATCCTTCTTGCCTGTTCACAAACTGGTAAAGTTGGCTATGGAGTATATCAAATCTAGATGGGTGCATCGGACTAACCAAATTTCATCCACTAATAGCCAATCTGATTTATCACAACACCTTAAGGTCGACATGCAAGTTCCAAGGGCCATATCTGAGTTCCCAGCTACGACAAGAAAGAGTTTTTGAATTTGTAAAAGCCCGTTAGCCAGTAATCACATTTATCTAGTAGGTTACATAAATTTCCCCTATGTAATAAAAGAACAGAAAACCCCAAATTTCTCTACAATGTATGAATGAGTTCTAGAAAAAAAAAAAAAAAGGAAAGAAATATGGCAAGGCTATTTTATTAATTCCCCAACCCACAATTATCCAAAAAGGTAAAGTGAACAAGGTAAATGTTGCATCTAAACAGAAAATAAGAGCAGACTAATTTGACTAAATACCTGCCGCCCCATGAGCAAAGTGGCACTTGCTACCAAATGGACAATACCCAGTCATCTCCCACTTGTTACAAATCCTTGTCTTCCAATTTGAAGGCTTCTGATTTGACCCATTAGCCCCAGTTCCATACCCTCCACCCCCAACTGTAGGTGAAAGACTTATTGCCACACTCTCACGGGCTTTTGATTGCTCGTCATGCAAGAAAGTGCACATATCACCGTAAGGGCACCCCTCTTCACTGTAAAATTTCTTGCAGTGCCTTCCTTTGTAAGACCTCTGGCCCTCTCCCACCAATGTGGGGGAAGTCAAGATTGGAATTTGATGCTCCTCCCTCGGCTCTGATGCCTCATCATGTGCCGCCACAATCTCCTGCCAATTGGGAGGTGGCGGCCGGAGCTCTTCCATCCCGTGAGCAAAATTACAGTTTGTGATGTAAGGGCAAGTTCCAGCACGGAACTTGCAGCAAAGTTTCGTTTTAAAGAACATCTTTCCTATGGCCTTGGATTTACTAGTGGAGCCATTCAATTGGGCATCAGACTGGGAAGAGCTCCGATTTTTTTTGCTAGGAGGCTGCTCACTCCCAGCTCGGGATTGGGTAGAATTTGAGATGGAGTCTGAAGAAGGCTCAGCGTTCCATACTCGGTAGTCATCCTCGGTTGCCCATATTGATTGATCATTGGACGGCGGCATCCAGGCATCATTGCCACCAGTATTTGAAGCTTCTGGAATGATCTCAATGGCATTGCTGCCAGAATATGCACTTCGATGTCCATGGTCCATGCGCAACTACTGGAGAAAGAAAATAAATATGAAAAATATGATTAGCAAATTTCAGTATCAAACTGAAAATCATAGTTTTCCATCATTGAGCTCAGACAAGTAGGCAGTATCTAAACTGAAACCTTACCTTTAATGAAAATAAAAAACCCTAACTTTCATCACACCCAATCACGGAAATTGTAGTAACTTTTCAGGCAGCTCTAAAATGGTTGGCATTTTCACAACATTGAAATCTTTAGACCAATGAATCCAGTTTTAGGTTCTCTCAAATGAGAAACCAACAAAAAAAAAAAAAAGAAGAAACCAAAATAGGCAAAGCTTCATGATCAAAAAAGCCCAACCATGTGAGTAGCTGTAGTCAGATCTAAATTTTGTCTTGCAATAAGAAAATGGTTTCTTAAAGCAAGAGGTTATCAACAGAAATTACATTAATTTGACCCAAGTCTCTATTATGAATCTCATATATCACCTGGAACACAAAATTGAATTCGGTCTCCTCGTAGAAGAGACTAGTAACCTATACACAATCTAAAATAACCAAATCACTAGTTCTTCAATATCAATGGGTAAGAAAGCCAAAAACAGGCTCAAAATTTCCACAAATGAGAGCCTAAACCGTTGTCGAACATCAAAAGAAGGCAAAAGCTAAAACTTTTACCATAGAGAATGCATCAGAAAAGCAAACCCAAGTTCAACTCTCCATTAATGGGAGACAAAAACACATATTTTACAAGAAAATTCCCATAAACACAAAATAAAGCTCAGAATTGCCCCGAAACAAGAGACAGAAACACCGAAAGCTATCAAAGGACACCAAAACAACTATTTTCCACATAAAAACGGGTCACAGAGACAAAACCCAGCTCAAATAAGAAGCTAAAACCCAGAAAAACACGGAAAGTAAATCAAAATCGAGACTTTGCAACACAATTGGATCAGGAACAGGAAATCCAATTCAGTTTGCCAGGAAAACAACAAAAGAACAGCTCGGAAACCCAGGAAACGAGCAGAGATCGAAACCCTAGAATCAAATTTCGTATATTAACGATTTTAACAGAAAAAGGACTCACCTTTGAGAGAGAGGGGGAGAGCATTGAGAGAAGTGAGGGATCTTTACTATTTTCGGACAGAAATGCCACTCATCAGTCATCACTCCAGCTATTATTGGCAGTATTTCCATTTTAGACCTCGAGTTTAACTGAATTTTACTTTAATTGGGCTCAGCCCTTCAGCAGTAAATCTCACTTTTAGCTTCTCTCTGTACCCGTATTATTTACTATTTACTGCGACCTGAGATTTATATATCAAGACGGGTGCATGCACGGGACGCTTCCATGGAAGTGCACTTATGTAATAAATAAATAATAAATTTGCCTTTTTTGATATATCCTCATTAATCATTTGTATTTTATATTTTGTATTTTTAAAAATATAAAATTCATGTGTGGTAACACGAGGAGATTATGAGGTGAGAAATGAGGATATTCGTACTAAGATAGGCATAGCCTCTATAGAAGAGAAGATGAGAGAAAACTGCCTACGATTGTTTGGTCATGTGCGACGTACACCTGCAGATGCGACAGTCCGGCGAGTAGAACGTATCAAATTATGGCAAGTTAAAAGAGCGCAGAGGAGACCGAAGAAAACATGGATGGAGGTAATACGACAAGATATAGAGGTTAAAGGTCTTAGTGAAAGCATATTGCTCGATAAGAATGAGTGGAAAAAGCTGATCCATGTGCCCGATCCGGCTTAATTCTCTTTTGGTTCATGTAGCCTACCCCCAGACACTTGGGACAAATGGCTTAGTTGTTGTTGTAGTACTATTTTCAAAATACTTCCCCTCAAATAAAAAAAAAATCCTATTAAAATTGACTTGTTAAGTCATTTTAAAGAGAGATTCCTTGGCTTTTGTTAAGGAAGGGAGCACAGATGGTGTGAATCTAGGATTTTCTATAACCCAATCTCTCGCTTTGCCCGCAATAATTCACATTAAAACATGTACTCCTCGGTAATGTTGAATGTTGGATGATCGTGGATTTGATTAAATATAATTTGAATCAAATAACACAAGGAAACAAAAAAAAAATTCAATTGGTGTACAGGTAAGTAGGCAAGACATAGACCTGGGAAAATTTTAAAGGTTGAACCAAGTAAAATTCATTCAAGCTTTGCCCACGCACACAGCTCAAACATATGATACAAAGCTGACACGCTCACTGGTGATGTAAAATGTAAAATAAACCACCAAGAAAATAGTGGCAATTTTCTTTTGTATAATGAATGTATAACATGTAGAATACAATGTAGACATAAATTAAAATCAAATTAGTTGAACTCCATCACAAGCTTGAGATATGATCAGAGCCAACACCCGAGCTCTCGAGATGGAAGGTGAGTGATTCGACCAATCTACCAGCGTCTTGAACTCCAAGACGAGTTCCTTGCTGTCCGACAACTACAGCCGCCACCCTGGAGGCCAACAGACCCATGCTTTTCAAGTCTGAATGCCTTCTCAGAACACTGTATAAGATGCCCGAGGCATAGGCATCGCCAGCCCCACAAGTGTCTACTGGCAAACAGGAAGAAGGAGGTACATATATAGCTTCTCCCTTCACACCGATGTATGAGCCTCGGGGACCATCAGTGACGGAGACCAGAGGCACGAAATGGCTCAAGTACCTTGTGGCAGAAATAGGGCTTTCATGGGAGCTTAGGTTGCAGAAGGCCCGGGCTTCATCACTGTTGGCGAAAACTATATCTGCATAATTGCCTATCACTTCCCTACAAATGAGATTTTGAAGCATGTTCCATAAGACTCATAATTGGGAATAAACTTGGCTGTACAATCGAAATACTTGGTATTTTGATTGATCTTTGAAAAAGAAATCATAATACTAGAAGTTAACAGCTTGGTTCAGGTGACAGATTCCGTGTATTTCAGTTATCAAAAATGAAAATTTCTATTTAGGGTTATAATGTTCGTGTTTCATGATTTCTCTTTCAGTTAGCACAATTTCTGTAATCAAACGACAGAAAAATCTCAGTTTTGGTAATTGTTAGGACATGGGAAAGGAGCGAGATTTATTATTTTGGTGAAAAGGATAACACATCAAAACAATAGTTCGTCTGAAGGAAGTTTTTTATGATTTGCATGATGAAGTTTGTCTATGACAAGAGATGATCATAAAAATCCTTCAACCCATGTTATTGGAAAATTCAATTTGAGAGGAGAATTTTCTAGCTTCATTATCGATCTTCTGTTCAAGTATCATATTTTATGTCACACATTTTGCAACCAAAACTGCTAGAAAAATCATATTCTTGAGAAACATGTGCGACTTTTCAAAGCCAGAAAATGCAAGAAAACTTGATTTTATTAGAATATAAATAGTAGCCAGACATAAAAAGATGGGCACCATACCAGAAATTATCATGAAATCTTTCTATGCATGATACATCTGAAGCGGTTACTGCAATGAGTGCACCATGTCTGCGGGCATCCTCACAAGCCTGGAGTATTGTTTTAATTGTACAAGGAAGTTCAAAAAGGTATCCTTCTATGACAAGAATGTTTGTTTTTGCCACTGCACTTGCTAAACATGGATCATAATCAACAGTTGAAGAAGTACCCTGAAAGAAAAATGGGAGAGAAAAGTTGAGTCATCAGTGAATGGTGAAACCAAGAATGAATCAGAAAAGCAAGTCACAGAATGTGTTAATTCAGGAGAAACTTTAAACATGTAGAGGGAAAGCTTTTGAAAGCATAGAGTCTGAAGCCTTGATGAGAGACCCAAAATCTTATGATATGTATGGTACAAAACTAAAAGCGGGAGAAGAGCAGCTGTATAATGAAATGTGGTTCTATTAAAACACTTTGACTAATATATCATCAGTCTTCTTATCACAAACTACCTGTTTCGGGGATCCAATGCATGATTATGCGGTAGATACCATGTACTACAAAAGACCAAATACGATGTACTTTCAATCATATAGTTTTGAACTTGCATCCATCAAAAATATCTGTGATTACATAAAATATGAAGATCCCAAAAAAATTATTTTCTTGCTATGAATTAGTCAGATTCACCAAGAGATGGATACATCTCCTAGCAGATTTACGCACTCCCTCCTATCAGACCAAGTATGGTTAAAACATAACATAACAGAAACTTACCTGATATGCTAGCATTGTTCGCTGTGCATCTGGAGTGGTAAGAACTATAACTGTCCCAGTTGTCCCATCCTTTACTGGTCTGGAGAGGAAATCCACATTTGCCCGACGTAGTTTTGCCCTACATTGAAGATTTATGATTGTAAAAACTTTTATCACTATAAAAAAAAAAAAAAAAAAAACCTAAGCTAAATGGCTTTGCCATGATCACAGTGGGAAATAAAATCAAAATCACAATGATATTCAATACTCCTTTAAAGCTTTGGAAAACATCAAAAACATGGCAAATAGGACAATTTACACTATTTTTTAAGATTGCAAAAATATATATGCTCAATGAATCCTAAAATAATGACACTTTTCATCTCCAGAAATGGCATCAAAATTGTCATCTGTTTCCAGCAAGTTGTTATAAACCAATATATGAGTTTCATTTTGCAGATTAACTCTTAAGTTCATCGCAACATTTTCTTCTTGATTCAGTGATCAGATGATACCAAACTTTTAGAATATCATAATCACCTCCCACTTCAAAAAGATTTCTTCATTAAAAGATTAGATTTACCTGTAAAAACCACCCAGTGGATCACTGCCAACACTTCCAGCCATGGCAACATTTAAACCAGGACTGGTGATGGAATGGCTACCTAATCTTGCCAATGCCACCAATGTATTTGAGAGAGACCCACCAGCAGCAGCCTTATAACTGCAACCATCCATTGCCCGCAAGACCCTTCCTCTATCCTCATGGTTAATAACTTTCCTTGTCCCCTTCTCTAAACCCACTCTCTCTAGAAATGTGTCATCAACCACACCCGAAAAATCCACCTAGAAGCATGGGAACACATGGAGGAATTAACATAAAAAAACTAAATGTAAACATGGAAAAACTAGATTAACAGTATGCATAGAACAGCATAAAAGCATACAGCAAGACAACCTATAATTGGAAGCACAAGTTTTAGCGCACACACAATCTCAATGAACACTGAAAATGCACTAGAGGAAATAAACAGCAAACAAGAAACCCTCCTTTTTTCCCTTTCTTTGCAAACTAGTTCAATTTTTTTGTGTAGAACTCAGAATGAAAAAAAATACTGAGGAACAAAGCTGAATGAAAGAAAAAATTCTAACTGACTGCAAAACTTTGGGATAGAAGCTTGAGTTGCTATTGCTGTTGTTTTTCATAATGGAAAAAATGAAGTGGCGCCATGGTCAGATCAAATGACGGAATTTGTTATGAGATATGTTTTTGTTAATAGAATAATATTATGAGTGCAGTTGTGATAAACATTTCAAAGTCCCATGAAGTTTTCAAGCCAACAGTTTCAAATTGTATTCAGTTTTACTTCAATGTAACATTTTTTAACGAATGAAGAATTAAACTATAGTGCACTTGGAGGCATTAAGTCTAAGAGGTGGCAACCATGGCATGCAAGTCAGGATTAGAGAAATGAGCTAGGAGAAATAGCACAGAGGTGCTCTCTGGGTTGTTTCATTAAAGGATTTATAATGGAATGTGACGGAACTTATGTCTCACTGTTCCACTCAAAAATAAATAAATAACTAAATAAATAATAGCACAGAGGGTAATTTGTTAGATCAGACTAGGAGTGGGCAGATACAGTTGTCCTGAAGGGGGCTGGTTCAACTAAGATGTAGGCTGATCTCTCACGGATCCTATCTACTTTGATAGCTAGATAGCTGGTCCCGTCCAGGCCTGGCAGATCTGACTCTGGGTACAACTAATCCAACAGATCTGGAGAATTTGGACAGGCTTCAATAATGCCAGATAACTGAATGAGCTGCCAAACGTTTTTTGTTTTGTGTTTTTCTAAATCCATGATACCTCACTGGATTTGAAGGAGGGTGACCAGAGATTTGTAGCTGGGAGTATATTTCTTTTGCAATTTTGATTGAAATAGTGTGTGCTACATGTGTCGATGTCGACAATGATGGAGATGTGTTTTCATTGGTCAACGGGTTCGAGCTGGATGAAATGATAACAAAATCAAAAGGTTGGATGAAACCCAATCCGTGGAGCTTGTTAATCATTCACTTTCGCTGCAAGGAGGAGAAGGGGATGAGTATGTCAAAGGGTTATGCAGACCTTTGAAGGGTACCGGCTGCCTCGTCCTTCCATGCAATCTTCACTAAGGACATAGGAGTCCTATCAATGAAGAAAGGCTAGCAATTTAACTTGATAACCGTACGCTAAGTAGGGTTAGAAAATTGAATGAGGGATCAGTTGACATAGTGACTTGATTATCAACCGGGCAACAAAAGATTCATGACCTAATTTTTCAGAGAAGAGTTCTTGTAGTCAATTCTGCCCCTAAATTTCTAAGCATGATAGGTGTGCTGAGCTCAGACCACAAGCAAGTCGGCTATGGCATGCACTTAGATAGGCATCGGTGCAACATAGGGCATGTGGGCATGTTTTGCTGCTTCAATATGATCAACTTATGGAGTAGATTTTAATTTCAGTAATTGAGATAGTAATCTAGCTTAATATCACTAGCTCACATCTCACTGCATTGAAGCAATCAAACAATCCCAAAACCTACTCATTTAACCCCCCACCCCGCCAAAAAAAAAAAAAAACTACCACAACAGTAAAAGAAGCTGCTTTTAAGTAAATAAGTCATCAAAATCAAACTTTGGGTTTCTTCAAGAAATTATACCATGGCTTGCCCGAGGCCCAACACATCCCATCTCTCCGGCGCCACCGAGACCACCGTCGTTTCCTCCCCATCTACTTCATCGTCGTCGCTGTCGTTGCTCTCTTCCAACGGATTCAGAGCCACCAAAACCCTAGATTTTAGGGCTCTCCTAGGTCGGGGTCCGGTCACCGCCCAGCGCAGGCTAAGCCCGGTGCTCCGAGGGGAGAGGAAGGCGGAGAGAGGGGAAGGGGCGAGGAAGAGGGCGCGAGGGCAGGGGAGGTGGTGAGCGCAAGACATAGTCACCGGGCGGTGACTGTAAGGGCGGAGGAGCCGAGCGAGCGAGCATAAGAGAAGGGAAAAAAGGAGGCAGAGAGGGGGAGAGGCCTTGTGGAGACGAGAGCCGCTGCCTTCAACAGGTTTATCCACTCCCAGGGGTATTTATGGAATTTCTTATTATTTCACGAAAATGACCTTGCTGGTTCTGAGAGTTGTGCTTCCTATTGGAGGGTGGTTTTGTAATTAGAATCAGAATTTTCAACTATTTTCCTTTTTTCTTCTTATTTCTTCTCCTTCTTCTTTTCTTTCTTTTTCTGCTAAATTGAGAAATAAATTATGTAAATGAAAAATAAGAAACATATATGTGCTTAAAAGAACAGAGCAAAGAAGAAAATAACAAGCATTTCCCTTCCATTACAACATAATTTTCGAACAATATAAAAAAAAAAAAATAAAAAATAAACAAACAACATAATTTACACAAAAAAAATACTATCTATGCACTCAGTCCACCTCCACTGCTCTGTAATGGCCTCTGTTCCATCCATCCAAGGGGAGAACCGACCGTTTCCGCTTTGTGAAAGAAAACAGGATTAATGAATTAAAGACTAATTTTATTTTTTTAAAAGAAAAAACAATTTATTATATTTCAGAACCCATCAAAGTATTCAAGGCCGCGCTTAAAGCACCCCGACTAATCCCGTGGGGTATGTTCATCATGCTCTGGGGAAGTTTTTTGAACCGGCAACTTGCTGGGAAGCAAACCGACAATCTAACCAGTGGAGTTACTGTTGAAGACAAACAATTTATTATTTTGTTGTTGTAAAGACATTTTGTTATTATAGCAATGACCAAAAAGGTATACAATTTGTACATGTTTGTGTGGAGTCGCAATAGTATTTTTGTGACAGTTGAATTTCTATTTTTTCACATTTATGAAATTTACCAAAATTTGTCGTACGTGCAATGCACGTGCCAAGACAGTAAATCAACCAGAACAGCTCACCTTTTTCTAGTGGTGGCGACATGGCTAGCCAGCACCTCATTGGCCGCCAAGACCGCCGTCACATCCGGTGGCGGAGCCGTCAGGTCCGACCGGCAACTGGACACGTGTTGCGCTCCAAGAGCCACCGATCAATGCAGCCTGCGTGAAAGGCATGGCATCACACAGTCAGCAGCCGAGCCCCGTCCCCTTCCTCGAACTCCGGCAAGCACACCGACGGCTGCAGAGCTTTTTGCTGCTGCACGACGACGGCGACAGCGGCGGCCATGAGAAGACATTATTGGTCGACATTGTGCAGACAGTGAAGACGAACGAGGTTTCTTGTTGTGGATATAGGTAAAGGTTCTGCATATGTTCTTCGGCTCTTCTTCTCTTTTAATCTCTGTGTCTTTTTTTTTTTTTTTTTTTTTTTTTGGTTTGTTTTCATTTTTTTGGGATTGAATCTGTTATTTAGTTTCGGGAGGTTGGAGCTTGGGAGTGAAACGAATTAGGGTTCTCTCCACTGATGAAAACAGATGGAGTTAGTTTTATCTGTTTTATAAACATAATATCAGATGATAAAACATGGGAACTGGATGTAAAATATAGTTTGTAGGGGAAAAAAGAACAAATATCTGTTTTATATCATTATATGTCTTTTTCCAGCATTTTGCAACGGCGAAGAATACAATCAATAATATTTTGGACCTACCATTAATCTAAAAAATAAAATATAGTTTCAAAAAGATTTTATTTGCATGACATATGACCCTCTTTTGCCCTTTCCCTCTTTAATTTCAAAAGGCTGAATAAAACTCAGTGTGTCCTCTATAGCTCTGAAATAAGCTTGCAATGGAAAAAATTTTAGTCTTTGATATCAGCTAGGATTCAAGTTCTATATAGAGGAGGCATCACTCCACTGGTATACTTATTTCTTATTTTAAATGAAGAATAACTTTTGCCAACGGCTGAAAAGAAATATTTTGTGCAGTTGGTAATTCAAAAAAATAAAGAAAGTGTTTGAAATTTTAGACTAATTCAAGTCTATTCCTTATAAGATAAACTTCTCATAAGACTTAGCTTGAGAATCGTTTTCATGAGATCACCTTCATTCATACTTGGGTCTGTTTGGTTGTCGTAACTGGCCGTAATTCGTAGTTGTAATGGTAAAGTCTTTTACAATTGTAAATGAGTTACATGTATGTAAATTTTACGGTATTTGGTTGGTAATATAAAATTGTAAAGTGGAAAAGTGTATTGTACTTCACGGTGTTGGTTGTCGTAATGTATAAGTCGTAAGTGAAAAAGTTGACCACAAAATTAACTATTTGGTGATTTTAAAAGTTTTAATACTGCAAATAAATATTAAAAAGTTAAATATTAAAAATTTAATATTAATATAAAAAAATATTACAAATTTGTATGACCACAAAATTAACTGTAACTGAGCTGTAAGTGAGTGATAACTGGGTTGCAAGTGAGTGTTAGTTGAGTTACGTAAGTCTTTTACGAATTACGGTCCAAACAAACGCCGTAGTTGTAACTGGGTAGTAAATCATTTACGAATTACAGAGTTTTACGCGAAACAAACGGCCCCAACAACTGAAATCAAGAAGTAGTATGTCAAATCTCTATTATAATACAAAAGAATCCTGCATTATAAAAAGGAAACGAAAAAAATGTTTATTACAAAGAAACGAAAACAAAGTGATCCATGTATACATCCAAACTCCATGCAAGTTAAAACACCAACATCAGATGGTCTCAATCATCCTTGTCAATATTCTAACCTAATGGAGCATTCAATCCTCTTGTATACCACCAACCCTCTCACCAAACCCAAACCAAACCCCAAATATGATGCAATCTCTGACCAACCTTACATTTTAGAATAGAATGAGTGCTCGTCAAGTCTCCCCGCTTTGTGCACCCAACGCTCATACTGGGTCTGAGCTCACACCATCATGTAGGCAGAGTGCTTGTTAGTGACCTTGACCTCTTCATCTGAATTGGGCTGGTGAGCACAGACTGCAGTGTCCGGCCCCATCTCGACGGGCCGGCACCATCGGACTGCCTCCGCAGCGACGAGTCCATCGACAACGACCTCCCGATCAACCCCGGCCGGCATTCCCTTATCTCGATTATGTCGTGGCTCACAACATCTGTCGTCCCTCTTGCATTAGGGTTTTCAATTGTAGTGTCTAACAATTCTGACTCTCCTGCTGACAATTCTGACTCGCTCCTTTGATCCATGGTAACGGCACTACTAACAGTAGTACCGTTGTTAGTAGAGCCAATACTGTTGTTGGCTGGCAAGGGGAAGATGCCTGCCCGGCAAAGGGGGCAGCTCGAGTGCGCCTTGAGCCACGTGTCAATGCAATCGACATGGAAAGCGTGGCCGCACTTCGGGAGGAGCCGGATGCAGTCCCCGTCCTCAAATTGGCTCAGGCACACCGAGCAATCCGTCCCATCGACGATCAGGCCGCAGCCGGCCCGGTACTGGCAAGCAGCGATCCGGTTGATGAGGGTCTCGTCGAGCCCATCGGTCCGGGCACCGTGCCAGGCGGCAAGCCGGTTGTCGGGAGGGGAGGCGGGGCCGGAGGCACCGGTGCGGCGGTGGCGGCGATAGTGGGTGAGGATGAGGTAGTAGGCGACAAGGAGGAAGGCGGTGGAGACGACAGCGATGACCGCGATGAGGAGGGGGGAGAGGAGGGGCCGGGAGGGGGAGGGAGGGGGAGGAGGAGGGAAGAGGAAGAAGCACCACTGGGGGCAGTAGTAGCTGCAGTAGCCCTGACTGCAGTCCCTAGAATAAGGAGACCAAGGTTGGGGCTTGTCCATGAGAGAGAGAGAGAGAGAGAGAGAGAGAGATCTATGTGGGAGTTTGGGCCAGAGAGAGAGAGAGAGAGAGAGAGAGAGAGAGAGAGAGAGAGAGAGGAGATCTATGTGGGAGTTTGGGCCAAAAATGATTAGTTGAGGCCGGTTGTCATCAAGTTTGATTGGTCTTTTGCCACCAAAAAAAGAAAAAAAAAAAACACATCTGATTATTTTTTTCCTAATAAAAAAATTAAAGGAAGGTAAATGGTCAATTTGAGGGGATGGGAACTGAGGGAACGTGTTGCTTAAAGAGCAGTATATGAATGGATAGATTTGTTTGGAGTTCTTAAGTGTGATCATGTGGGGTCCTTTTTGTAGGTGGGGCCAATGTGTCAGTGGGTGGGTGTGAGGGAGGGTGAGGTGATTAAAGCTTTTGCGTGAAGGGATTAATTGAAGAAGAAGAATGAAGAATGAAGTAGGGGAGTAGGTGTAACAATTTGTTGATTAATAGAGTAATATTTGTGGAAATATGTAACAAAATGGATGTGTCCTTTTCTTAATTTTCTTCATGATTAAAGTTTTTGAGTGAAGGGATAAATTGAAGAAGATTCAAGAATGAGAGTTGGTGTAGTAGTTGTTGATTAAGAGTAATATTTGTGGAAATATGTAGCAAAATGGATGTGTCCTCCTCTTAATTTTCTTCCCATGATCACCAACCAGCTAAAACTTATCTTATGAAAACAAAATTGCCAAGAAATTTGATGCTGGGGTGGTAACCTATCTTTCTTTTGTGCAAGAGGTTTTGAATTCAAATCTCGTTTGCATCGGGCTGTGTTTTAATCTTTAAAATAAATAAATAAATAAATTTGTATACAAAGATTTAGGCCATTCAATTTTTGTAATATGCCATATCATCACAAGTACCATGTGTTTTTCTGAGAGAGAGAGATTTGAAGAAGAAGGAAAAAGAAGAATAGTTTAGAGAGCACAATTGTAATTTGTAAGAAGCAAATATGCGCACACTTTAGTACATTATTACCAGTACAAAGACAGTGATAGGCTAACAAACTCCTTGGTTATTGAATATACACCAAATTAAAATGATTCAATACTTGGGAGGTATATGTGATAATGATAGGCAAACCAATCCAAATTTTCATGGTTTTTATTCTTAAAATCAATTCTGGTGTACTAACAACTCTTTTGTGTTTCAAAATTGATTTTGTTTTGTTTTATTTTCTCCTATGTTGTCTTTATCATGTTTGATTTGAGTTGGAAATTTTGTATCAGTTTTGGGCTAAAGGTACTTGACCATATGTGCTCGAGAAAGTTGTAGTGCTTATAAATCTTTAATTTGAATATCTTAAAGATTTATATTCAAGGATATTTATATTCTTTTTTTTTTCTCTTAAAGAACGAAGTCTTGGCTTTATATTAGATATAGCAATGATTATATGAATTGATGTCTAACTCATCTCAAAGAGGAGTAGGAAGAGACTAATACAGCCACCGATCAAACAATTGATGGTTGAAATATTGATCACTAGAGCGCTCCGCTTCATTCATCGATCTCCTATTGAATTCCAGCATTGCTCTTGTATTATCTTGAAGTAGAGTGCGACACTCAAAAACTACATCGGTAACTCTCCATGAAGACACTAAGTCCTTATAACAAATCCAGCAAGTCAACAACGAGCTTCAGTCCAGGAGTATTGTGTTTGCCTACGATAATAGTTATATTCTTCATATTGTCATATTTTTGGATTCTTTTCCATGTATATATATATTAGTGAAATGCATTTTTATAAGGTAGGGAGTCTCTTAAGATCTTATTTCTGGGTTCTTTTGTTATGTACGTATGTCGGAAAAAATATAATAACTCTCAACATTGTCATAAAATTAAAAGAAAATATATGTATAATTAAATAATAATATTTTGCAGTTTTTATTACATTTTCATGTGCAAATTTGTCTCACCGCGATTTTGCTCACCACGCTCACTTTGTGCTGTGAGTCGTCCAGCCGGCGAGACAAAAATGCGAATCTCGAGGCCCTCTCTCACTCTCGAGGCCAACATCTCTCAACCGTGCGCTGGGTTGATCAAATTAGAGAGTGGGAGAAGCGAGGCGAGATGGGGTGAGTGAGAGGAGAGACGACGTTCGCCTCGAGATTCGCATTTTTGTCTCGCGGGCTGGACGACTCACAGCACACGGTGAGCGCTGTGAGCAAAGTTGTGGTGAGCAAAAAAAACACACCCATTGGTATAGCCAAGACCTAGAACAAGTGAGACTTATGTCAGCTCGGTACTGATGAATCTATCTGTTTTAGTATTGGGTGTACAAGACAGTGAGGAGGGGATCTCCAAAAGTTCTCTTGAAGATCTCTTATTTAAGGAGTTGGAAGAGGCTAAGAGATTATTAAAGAAGAGAACGAATAATGCCACCCGAAAACTGAGAAAGCCCCTGCCCTTTCAAAATAAAAAAAAAAAATCACAAGTGTGTAATTATTTTTTTTTTTTATCATTTTCACCCTTGATGAAAAACTCAAAATGCTCATTTCTTCTTCCTCCCTCCTCCTCCTCCTCCTCCTACAACCCCGCTCCCCTTCAGCCTTCCCAGCATTCCCCTCCCCCGCCTCCCCGGCGCTCCCTCTGCCCGCCCCTCCTCCCCTCCCCTCCTCCCCCCTCTCCCCGTGCCTCCCTCCTCCCCCCTCCTTGCCTCCCAGGCCTCCCCCCGCTCCCCCCCCCCCCCCAACCCCTAACCCCACTGCCCCGGTCGGCCGAACGAGGAGGCGGGGGCGAGGAGGGGAGGGGGAGAGACCGGGGAGGCTGGGGGCCCGGGGGAGGGGAAGAGAGGGGAGGAGGGAGGGTGGGGGCGAGGGAGGGGGGGAGGGGAGGAGGGTGGCGGACTGAGGAGGGGAGAGGAGGAGGGGGGGGGGGGGCGCTGGCGAGTTAGGGAGGCCGTTGGGTGGGGGGGGGGGGGGGGGGAGGGGGTTGGAGAAAGAAGGAGAAGAGAGGAGGAGGAGAACAGAGCTTTTTAGTTATTTTTTATTTTTTTTTAGGAGGGGACATTTATCAAATTTAGGGTGCTCTAGTCCATGGGGGGGTTTTATCACTTTTGGGGGTGCAATATCCGTTTCCATTAAGGACCCATTGGTCTCCAATGGTGTTTTTTAAATGCCCCCTCCACCCTTTGTTTTAATATTTTATGTTTTGAATGAATTTTTTATTTATTTAATAAATCTGTAATAAGTAAATTTAATTAAATATTTTATGTATTAATATATTAATAAATATTAATTTTGTATAAATTAATATTAAATTTTTAATAAATTAAATTTTTCATGTATTAATCCAGTATTTAATTATATATTAATTAAATTAATTTTTATATTACTTTATATGTTAACTAAATTTACTAAAACCTATTAATTAAATATTATTCAAATTTAAATTCGTATTATTTAAAAGCAAAAAGTAAAATTGGTTGGGTCGAGTTAAAGAGACTGTTAAGAGATTTTTTGGCCTCATGAGAATTGAGATAATATTATCCAAAATGTGTGATCTTAATGAGCTTTATTGGAAAGTAAATCAATCAATCCTATAAATAACACACTACACAGTTTCAAATTTCAGTTTCACCCAAAATCAGTGAGAATTGAGAAAGAAAATACCTTTTTCTGGGGATCTGGTGTCCATGGGGGAGGCGATGCAGCCGAACCTTATCTTCACCTACGGTACCCTGAAGCGCGGCCTCCCCAACCACCGCCTCATGGAGTCCGCCGCCGCCGCCCTGATCTACCCCCGCTGCGCCACCGCCCTCCCCCACCCCCTCGTCGTGGCCCCAACGGCATCCCTTCCTTATTGCCCTCCCGGCGCCGGCCGCCGCGTCTCCGGCGAGCTCTACTCCGTCCCCTCCGCCGCCGCCCTCGCTGCCATCGACGAGCTCGAGGGAGTCGACCGCGGCCACTACGAGCGGCTGCCAGTGACGGTGGTCTGCGGCGAGGGCGGGGAGGAGAGGGAAGTGATGGCGTACTTCGCTCACCGGGAGTACGGGGAGCGGCTGTGGAGGCGGTGTGGGGGCGAGCAGGGGGCCATCGCCGAATACACGGCGGCGGAGGCGGAGGCGTACGTGCCGCCGGGTGCCCGGTGCTCGGGTGCCACGTTTCTTGGCGAGCTGGAGAGGTTTCTTGGGGCCGGAGAGTGACACGTGGCGGTATCTCAGTGGATGGGTTGATATGTGGCGGTGCTCGCCTCGGTGCCTGAAAGGTTTGGGGCGTAATGTTTGGTTTTGTGTTAAACCCTTTTTGTAACTGTGATTAACGATTTAGTGTGAGTTCTGAGGACCGGTAATTCAAGTCCCCGCTAAAGGCGGCTTATGTTTAAGGGGGAAAATAAATTTGTGATTGCGTGTAATGCTTCAAATCAAAATAAATGGTTATCAACCTAAAATTGACTAATATTATGCTCTTTGTTGTAAAACTTTGAAAATAAAACACCAAAACAGAGAATTCTAGAGACAGTAGAAGTAGAAATTCTTATTTATTTCTGAAGTGTGTACATTGAAATGAATCAGGAAGGGCCTATTTATAGAAAAACTTTGGGATACTATGCAGTCACTATGCACGCTTGCGTCATCGCTTGCCTCAGCGCATAGTACATGCTTGCGTCATCGCTTGCATCAGCGCATAGTAAACTCATTAATGGTGCATAGTAAAGATAGGCAGCCATCGTTTCATAACACTCCTCCCCCTTGGCTGTCAACCTTACATGATGTCTCATTAAAAACCTTACTAGGAAAACCCAGTGGGACAAAACCATAACGAAGGGGAAAAAAGTACATCATTTCTATATACGTATTCTATGCTGCCTCATTAAAAACCTTACCAGGAAAACCCTGTGGACAAAACCATAATAAGGGAAAAGAGTGCAGTCACGTAAGCTCCCCCTCAAGTTGACATGAGTAGTTCTTCTTCATAAGTTCGCATATGGCGCATCCCAATATCATGAATAAGCTTTCTGAGAGTTGTAGGGGGAAGTGCCTTTGTAAAGAGATCTGCCACATTATCACTTGATCGGATATGCTGAATATTAATTTTCTTATCCGTTTCAAGTTTTTGGCTGAATGAGAAGAACTTCGGGGGTATATGCTTGGTACGGTCCCTTTTGATGAATCCTTCCTTCATTTGAGCGACGCATGCAGCATTGTCTTCAAACAGTACTGTTGGATCTCTGTTGACTGGTAATCCACAAGTTTCTTGGATGTGTTGAGTTACAGACCTTAGTCATACACATTCTCGACTTGCTTCATGGAGTGCTATGACTTCAGCATGATTAGAAGAAGTGGCAATAAGTGTCTGCTTTTGTGAACGCCAAGAGATCGCTGCACTTCCACATGTGAACACATATCCTGTTTGAGACCTGCCTTTATGTGATCTGACAAATAACATGCATCTGCATAACCAGTTATTTCTTATTTTGATCCTCTGGAATAAAACAAACCAAAGTTAGTTGTTCCTCGAAGATAACGAAATATATGTTTAATACCATTCCAATGTCTCCGTGTAGGAGATGAGCTAAATCTTGCTAATAAATTAGTAGCAAATGCTATATCTGGTCGGTACAATTAGCCAGATACATAAGAGCTCCAATTGCACTTAGGTATGGTACTCCAGGACCAAGAACCTCTTCATTATCTTTGCGAGGGCGAAATGGATCCTTTTCCACATTCAATGATCTAACAACCATTGGAGTGCTTAAGGATTTGCTTTATCCATGTTAAAGCGTTTTAAGACCTTTTCAGTGTAATTTGATTGATGCAAAAGTATTCCACTTTGAAAGTGCTCAATCTGTAAACCAATACAATATTTGGTCTTCCCAAGGTCTTTCATTTCAAATTCATTCTTTAAATATACCATTGCTTCTACGATTTCTTTGTAAGTCCCAATAATGTTTAAATCATCAACATATACAGTAATGATAATGAATCCGAATGTTGTTTTCTTTATAAAAACACATGGGCATATAGGATTATTTACATATCCTTCTTTTAATAAATACTCGCTTAAGCGATTATACCACATGCGCCCTGATTGTTTTAACCCATATAACGATCTTTGTAATTTGATCGAATATAATTCTTTGGGTTTTGAACTTAATACTTCAGGCATTTTAAATCCTTCAGGGATTTTCATATAAATATCGCTATCAAACCACCCATATAAATAAGTTGTAACAACATCCATAAGACGCATTTCTAAATTTTTAGAAACTGCTAGGCTGATTAAATATCTAAACGTAATTGCATCCATTACTGGAGAATACGTTTCTTCATAATCAATTCCAGGTCTTTGCGAAAAATCTTGAGCAACAAGTCGAGCTTTATACCTCACAATCTCGTTTTTCTCATTGTGTTTTCGTACAAAGACCCATTTGTATACCTACTGGCCTCACGCTTCAGGCGTGAGGATAATAGATCCAAATACTTTACGCTTATTAAGCGAACTCATTCAGCATGTATAGCGTCTTTCCACTTTGTCCAATCATGTCTATTTTGACATTCATTGACGGATCTTGGTTCAGTTTCCTCACTTCCGTTAACAATATCACATGCTACGGAATAGGAAAATATTTCATCCATATTCTCCATCTCATTGCGATTCCATAATCCTCCTGTATTGACATAATCAATAGAGATCTCATGATTTTCTATATCTTCAGGATTTTTCATCTCTTGATTTGTCTCATTTTGTGTTTCTTCTGGAACACATTCTTGTACATTGGGCTTTTTTGTGTTTCTTCTGGAACACATTCTTGCACATTGGGGTCATCATGTTTATCTGCTCCTTTTCTTTTTCGAGGATTTCTATCTTTGGAACCGATTGGTCTACCACGCTTCAGGCGTGTCTTAGACTCATTAGTGACTTTATTCTCGGATTGTCCTTTTGGGATTTCAATCCGAGCAGGAGCATTTACAGCTGGTATATATGATTTAGTCACTCTTTTCGTATCGGTGATCGCATCTGGTAATTGATTTGCTATTTCTTGTAAATGTATAATCTTTTGCACTTCTGATTTACTTTGTTTTGTGGAGGATCAAGATGCAATAGGGATGGTTCACTCCATGTAATCTCCTTCTCCAGCTGTTTCTTTTCTCCCCCTAATGCTGAGAAAATTGTCTCATTGAAGTGGCAATCGGCAACCGAGCCGTAAAAACATCACCGGTTTTAGGCTCAAGATATCTTATAATAGAAGGAGATTCATAGCCGACATATATTCCCAGTCTTCTTTGAGGACCCATCTTTGTACGTTGTGGTGGAGCAATCGGTACATATACCGCACAACCAAAATTCTAAGATGGAAAATATTTGGTTCTTGACCAAATGCTAATTGTAGAGGGGAGTACTCATGATATGCACTTGGTCTGATGCGAATTAATGCTGCAACATGTAAAACTGCATGACCCCATACAGAAATAGGAACCTTTGTTCTCATTATTAATGGTCTAGCAATAAGTTGGAGGCGCTTAATCAGTGACTCAGCCAAACCATTTTGTGTGTGTACATGGGCAACAGGATGTTCAACGCGACTATTCCAATTGACATACAATAATCATTAAAAGCCTGAGACGTAAACTCACCAGCATTGTCAAGTCTAACTTCTTGATTGTATAATTAGGAAATTGTGCCCGTAATCTAATTATCTGAGCAAGAAATCTCGCAAATGCCACATTGCGAGTTGACAATAAACAAACGTGTGACCATTTACTAGAGGCATCTATCAATACCATAAAATATCGAAATGGTCCACATAATGGGTATATAGGCCCACAGATATCACCTTGGATACGTTCAAGAAATGTAGGTGATTCTGTTTTTATTTTAGCTGGTGAAGGTCTCATGATTAATTTTCCTAGAGAACAAGCATCACATGAAATTTTACTAACTTGAAGGATCTTCTGGCCCTTTAATGTATGTCCATGTGAGTTCTCAATAATTCTTCGCATCATTATTGAATCAGGATGACCTAAACGATCATGCCACAGAGTTAATGTCTCTGTATCTCCTTTAACTACCATATGTGACTCTATCACATTTATATATGTATAATGCAATCCTGAGGAAAACTTTGGTAGTTTTTTTAATATGCACTTCTTTCCTGATACGTAAGTAGTAAGATACATATACTTCATATTTTTTTCAGTTGCAGACTGAGTATCATATCCATGAAGATATATATCATTAAAACTCAACAAATTTCTTTTGAATTTTGGTGAAAACAAAGCATCTTTTATGAAAAACTTTGTTCCATTTGGCAATACAAAGCTGGCTTTACCAGTCCCTTCAATCAAGTCTACAGGACCTGATATTGTATTGATGACTGCCTTTGTTGGTTTTAATTCAGAGAAGTACCTTTTATGTTTGAGAATAGTATGTGTTGTACCACTATCCGGTATGCAAATCTCTCCAGTTTTGGTCTTGACTTCATCATTAGAATAATCCATATCAAGTTTCATGCAAAATAAATAATTTGGTGAGAATAAAATTTAAAATATATTATTATAAGTGAAATATTTCATTCAAAGATAAATTTGAAAAATTACAAATAACAAAATATGATAATACAATCATATGTCTAATTATTACCAGTGTCATGATGGGTTGAAAGATCAATAAAATCATCAGTAAAATCTGAAGCATCAAGATGAGTTGAATCATCCATAAGATCATCATGTTCAGTGAAATTCACTTCTTTCTCTTTTCCTTTCGTGGATGCTTTGTAAAGCTTGCAAAGGTGCTCCGGTGTTCGGCACACTCTAGACCAGTGTCCTTTGGAGCCACATTTATACAGGAATCTTCAAGATTCCGAGAGAACTTTCACGAACATCTTTTTCTTTATCATGTCTTTCTACATGATGCTTCTTGTGGATCGCGTTATTCTGTGAAGGGTTGTAAAAACCACTTCGACCGTGTCCACGGCCACGTCCACGGCTACGACCATAATTATATCCTCGTCCGTAATTTTTAGAAAATGCAACATTTGCTTCTGGAAATGCTGCTGAACCAGTAGGACGAGACTGATGATTTTTGATCAAAAGTTCATTATTTTTCTCTGCCACAAGAAGAGATGAAATTAGTTCAGAATATTTCTTAAAACACGCAACCTATATTGTTGTTGCAGTGTTATATTAGATGCATGAAATGTGCAGTAAGTCTTCTCCAACATTTCTTCATCTGTGATATCTACCCCCACAGAATTTCAATTGGGATACTATTCTGAACATTGCAGAGTTATAATCGCTAACTTTCTAAAAATCTTGGAAACGCAAAGCATTCCATTCATCACGGGTGGCAGGGAGTACAACTTTCTTTTGATGATCAAATCTTTCTTTGAGATTTTTTCATAAGACACCTGGGTCTCTTACAGTGAGATATTCACATTTTAAACTTTCATCAAGATGTCTGCGGATAAAGATCGTCGCCTTTGCCTTATCTTGCGATGATGTAGAGTTTATTTCTTTAATAGTTTCAGTGAGACTCATTGACTCGAGATGCATCTTAATATCAATAACCCAAGACATATAATTCCTTCCCGTGATATCAAGTGGAATGAACTCAAGCTTTGCAAAGTTTGACATGGTGATAAGTATAACAAAATATAAAATAATCAGAATCACAACATTTTATTTCTCAATAAAATAGAAAAACTTACATGTCAATCATAATGGCTACAAGCAAAAGAGGAAAGGTGAACATTAAAATAAAAAGGTACGGGTAAAATTCACTTGGATCCATATCTCCAAGAAAAACAATAGAAGTATTGATGATGATGACGACAATAATAAACTTCAAAAATAGACTAAGCATCTTGCGAAAAACTCGAACACAAACTTCTAGAAATGATGAAAATTTTTTGAGAATGAAGAGAGATTGAGAAGTGAGTTATGTGGTTTAGAGTTCACCAATTTATAGGATGAAAACTGACCGTTTATAGCCGTTGAGATTTATAACCGTTGGGGTTTATAGCCGTTAGGGGAGAGAGAAAATCAATTTTGATTTTATACAATTAAATATTGTAATTAAGAAAATGATTAAAATAAATGCATTGTACTACATATATTTATGAGCTATAATATATGCACGCCACTCTACTTGGTGGGTGTTTTGCAGGCATAATTAATAAAGCAATAATTATTGAAATAAATATTGGCACACCACGCTACTCGGTAAACCTTTCAGTGGGTGTTTGTCCAGATATAATAGCAGAAATAAAAAATATACAATATTAGAAGCTTGGGGTTTAATCCACGCAAGCATCAAATTAGAGGTTAGTAAAGATATCATAATCACATCACTTTACTATAAATTGGTGGCAGAGCCTCCTTTTATTATAGTAGTGGTGTTATATGAACATAATTAGTATAATAATTCAGTTTTTCATAATCACATCACATTTCTATAAATAGGTGGCAGAGCTTCCTTTCATTATAGTAGTGGTGTTATACGAATATAATTAGTATAATAATCCAGTTTTTCGTAATCACATCACATTTCTATAAATAGGTGGCAGAGCCTCCTTTCATTATAGTAGTGGTGTTATACGAATATTATAAGTATAATAACTTGCCAATTTTACCTTGAGATTGTAGAGGTAGAGGCTGGGACTTGTGATACGACTTTTCCTTGAGCGATGGAAGCAGAGGCTCGTGGCAAGACTTTTACCTTAAACTAATGGAGGCAGAGACTTGTGTGGTAGAACTTTTTCTCTGAGCTGACGGAGGTAGAGGCTGGGGACAGACTAGAGTGATCGTGCTGATAACGTGTTGTAAAACTCCGAAAATATAACACCCAAATAGAGAATTTTAGAGACAGAGTAGAAGTAAAAATTCTTATTGATTTCTGAAGTGTGTACATTGAAATGAATCAGGAAGGGCTATTTATAGAAAAACTTTAGGGTACTATGCAGTCACTATGCACGCTTGCGTCATCGCTTGCCTCAGCGCATAGTACATGCTTGCGTCATCGCTTGCATCAGCGCATAGTAAACTAATTAATGGTGCATAGTAAAGGTAGGCAGCCATCGTTTCATAACACTCTCTTTTTTCTTTGTACACTAAACTCACCCTTTTTTTACCTCTTGAAAAGAGTAAAACTAAAAGGAAATTTGTTGTTAGATCCCAGCAAATTTGAATGGTGTCAAAAAGTCATTGAAATTTGAAAGCGATTCAATAAGTTCTTTAACTAAATTTTCTTTATTTGCAGGTCCTTTTCCCCACCACATGTCAATTCATAGGGATCGGATATTGCCACCTACAAGAATGAGGAAGGCACCACATGGATTAGAGTACACCCAAATTTGATAAAAGCCTACCCTCAAAAAATAAAAAATGGCGAAAACACCTTTTTCTTCTCCTCCTCCTACTCCCCCTTCCCCTCCACTGGCCGCCCCCTCGTCGACGAACTCCCCTCGGTTGCCTACCTCACTGTGAACTCCCCCAGCCGACTCTCCCCCGGCTCCCCCTCCCCCTCGCCGGCTCACCCCCCTCCCCCTCCCCTCTCCCCCACTCCCCCTCCTTCCCCCACCCTGCTCAACCCCTCCCCCTCCCCAGATCTGCTCGGCCGGATCACCTGTGTCCGTTCGGTTGGACTCTGACCGAACAAATCTAGGGAGGGGCGGGCAGGGGGAGGCCAGCGAGGGGGAGGGCGAGCAGGGGGGAGGCAGGGAATGGGGAGGATGGGTGGGTGGCTGCCGAGGGGGGAGTCCAGGGACGTGGAGAAGGAGGAGGAGGGGAGTGTCAGGGAGATCCGGGGGGGGGGGGGGGGAAGGTCAGGGAGGAGGAGGAAGGAGAGGAGGAGGGGGGGAGCGGGGGTCATCGGAGGAGGAAGGAGATGGAGGAAAGAGGAAGGAAGAAAAAGAAATGGGTATTTTGTGAGTGGATGGACAAAAAAAATAATAGCATACTTGTAAACTTTTTTTTTTAGGGGAGGTTTCTCACTTTTGGGGGTGGCAAATACATATATTCATATTGCTCATATTATCCTTACTTTAATTGACCCATGTGCTGTCATTTGTCTTTTAATTGACCAAGATGATGTACTATAAAATCTTTGATAACAATTGCTTTAATTATTTTGTTATTCAATTCAAAATTCTTGAAATAATTGATTTACTGTCCACTTCAATTGTTATCTGTCCAGATCAAAAATTTTGTTAACTTGACCAAAATATTTATAAAATAATTATTTAAATATTTGAAATAAAAAATAAATGAAAACAAAAATAATAATTAATGACTTAGTTTATAAAATTGTTTAACCTCTTTTATTTTTAAAACAAAAATTATTTAACATGTAAATATTATTTATTTTTTTACTTATTTGTTTGTTTATTTTTTTTTATTTCTATCCAACTTTCTTTTTTTATGTGCACCTTACTCTCTTTTTGTTCACCTTCGTCATTGTTGTTTTCCCTTTTTTTATGTCCAGCTTACTTCCTTTTTGTCCAACTTTGTCAATTTTTGTTTAACTCATTCTCTTTTTGTGGCCCTATATTCCAAAAGGCAGTGATGTTCTCAAAATATCGACATATTTTCCAATAATTGAGCACATTTTTGAAAATGTGGATATATATTATACCTGGTATTCAAATTCCCAAAATGTGGCCATATATTCCAATAGTTAGACTTTTTTTCCCCAAAATATGAAGATATATTCCAATTTTTGGATATATATTCTAAAATGTGGACATATATTCTAAAAAAATGGATATTTTTTTCAAACTGTGGACATATATCCAAATTTTATAGATAAATACAAAATGAAAAAATCTCACATTTTCAATTTGATTACTACGTAGAATTATTGAGATCCTCATCCACCACATCAGGGTCCATTATTTTCTCATCCACCACAGCAAGGTCCATTATTTTCTAATCTATCATAGCGTTGCAAGTACGATGATTGTGTCCATCTTTATGACATCTACTGCGCATAAACGGGGCGCATCACAAATTAATTGTTGATTTTCTTGTCTTTTTTTCTCCAACGATGCTTCTTCGTTATTCAAGGTCTTATTTGTAAAGTCTCCTCCGTTACATGTGCGAGACATAAGTTAGTACCCAAGTATAAATATTGGATAGTAATGAGAAAAAAAATAGCATATATTTCATAAAGTAGACATATTTGAAATACACCTAGAGGGGGGGTGAATATAGTGTGAATGCTAATCTAATGATCTTTTTAACTTTTAATTAAATGAGTGATGCAACGATCTCTCAAAACACACTACTAGGAGCCGAATACCCCTTGCAAGGTTCTGAACTCCGTCCTCCCAATTCCCCTTGAATGGGTTAGAGGTGCGCAATGCAACCGTGTTGTATGAGATATGATCGAACAAGTAAAGAATGAAATGCTATGATGACACACACACACAAAACCAATCCAAGCAATCAAGGATATAGCAATATCAAGCATACACCATCAAGCCAAGCATATAATAAATGAATTGCAATATAAAGATGCAAGGCAACACAAGCAAGTATATAATAAGGTATGAAATGAATGATGCTTGTATGAAATGAATGCTTGCACAAATGTAAAGAGATAAGAGTTGAGAGAAATTGGATCAAACGCTAACACAAAGATTTTGTTACGAGGTTCGAGCCCCTAGCTCTACTTCCCCGCCTACACCACACCGTGTAGGATTTCCCAATCCACTATAGGAGTACCAAACTCCTCTCTCAACCTTACAAGCCACCGAGGCTATACAACCACAATCCACCTCTACCGAAGAGGGATAGCGGCCCGTAGCCAAATACAACAACCACCTCTACCTAAGAGGCTCACAAACCAATCACAATACCACTCCGATCACCTCTACCGAAGAGGGATTCACAAAAGCAAGGAGGGTTTAACAACAAGTGGTTCCACAACCACAAACTTCTCTTTTCTTTCTTTTTCTCTTTTCTTTTTCCACACAAACAAAGATCCTAATAACTTAGGATAGAAGATATAGCTCAAGTGGAAACTAAGTGTTTTGGAAACAAGAAACAAAGAAAATACTTGGGAAAATTCTTGTCAAAAGATATAGAATGAAAATCAACACAAATATCCCAAATCCTATTTTCTTTGATTTTCCAAAAAACACAAAACAAATAAAGATTAAATCTTTTTAGCACTAAAACTCTTTTAAAAACTCTTTTTAAACTCTTCAGAAAATCAGAATTTTCTCTCTTGTAAAAACCTTGGCCAAAATCCCAAAGGAATGGGGTTTTATAGGCCAAAAAAGAAAAACAAAACTAGCCGTTAGGCTGATGTGGCAATTTTGACAGCCACCGGTCGACCGGCCCGGTCGACCGCCACGGTCAGAAATATGACCGTTGGGCACTATCGGTCGACCGACCCGGTCGACCGAAAACTTCCAGAGAGCAGAACTCTCACATCGGTCGACCGACTCGGTCGACCGGATCTGTGCCTAACAGACGTGCACGTCTGTGCACGTCGGTCGACCGGGTCGGTCGACCGCCCCTTGGTGCGGTCGACCGACACGGTCGACCGACCAGCCTGTCAGCACAAATCAAGGTCAGAATTTTTGGAAAAAATATTTTATAAAAATCTTTTATTTTTTCTGAAAATTCCATAAAAAATTGTTTTGTCATTTTATATTGAAACATAAATCTGTGATAAAAATTTCAAGACAATATATCAACATGTCAATTCATTTTTGTGTCTTGTCAATTTTATCAAAAACAAAACTGTATTTTTATTTTATCAAACTTGATTTTTCCAAAACATGAATAGGATAGTCAAAATAAGTTTGTTTTACCAAGTTAAAGCATGTATGTATAAATAGAAAACATCTACTATACATATAACATATGTAAACTTGTTTTGATCTATTATTCATGAAAACCAAATACCAAATCATAAAACGTGTGTGTTTTGTGCACTTGAGCATATCAACTAAACTAAGCTTTACACATGGATCTAAAACTCATAATCTAAACTAGATACCTAAGTCTTCTTGATGATCTTCATCTTCAAGTAGACTTGCTCCAAAACTCCGTGATTCTCCAAGTGCAAAGGTATGATCTTTAAGCTTTGGCACCGGAATCATCATGATAAGCTTCTAAACTCCTTGTTGAAGCTAATCACCAACTAATATCCTGTTAATGATCTGAAACTTAGAAACACAAGAATATTAGTAAACATAACTACATGAGTGTTGATCATCATCAAAACTAGAGTGGAAGGCCATTGGGCCCAACAATATTTTTAAAAAAATGTGGACATTTACTTGAAACACCGGCATATATTCTGAAATGTGGACATATATTTTGAAATTTGAACATATATTCCTAAATGTAGACATATATTTCAAAATATGAAAGTTTATTCCAAAATGTAGACATATACCCGAAAATATGAACACAATGTCAAAAAAGTGGATGTAATCATACTAAGGTGGATAAAATATTAGAGAATGAAACCTTTGACTTGTCCAAATCGGGAAAAGGATATAGTGTTGAGGCATACGTGAATGTCTTCACCTTCATGTGATCATTGGTAATTCACTACGCTATGCTACACGACTATGCTACACGACATTAAATAAGATCTTTTATGTCCGTCTTATTCTCTTTCTGTCCACCTTCGTCATTTTTTGTCAAATTTTTTCTTTTATGTCTGCCTTATTCTTTTTCTGTCCAATTTATCAATTTTTCTGTCTTTCTGTTTTTATATCCACCTTACTCTCTTTCTGTTTGCCTTTATCAATTTCTATCCAACTCCCTCTTTTTTCTGTCCACCTTACTCCCTTTCTCTCCACTTCGTTAAATTTTTCCAACTTTTTTTTTATGTCCACCTTACTCTTTTTCTGTCAACTTCGTCAATTTCTGTCTTTCTCCTTTTTTCTCCACTTTCATCAATTGCTATCTACTTTTATATACTACGTTTTGTGTTAAACTTTTAATGGTGAACAGAAAGTTAGAAAAGTGTACAAATATTAGATATGTGGACATAAAAACTCAAAAATGGACAATATGATTCACAAAATTTTTACTCTCTTTTTATATTACAAAATCATTACAAAGAGAAATTTCATTACAGCCAGATTAATATTTTCAAATTCAGCAAACTCATCACAAATTAGTCTACTTTTAAATAAAAAAAATTAATCATAAATACCAGCATGATTATCATCAAATTGAGTAAATTTTAACAAAATCTCAATAATTTTTTTGTCTATTTTTCACTATTTGTGTCCACTTATTAAATAATTTGTTCATTATATTCAATTTTTGTCCACAAAAATGTGAAATCTGTCTACAAATAGAGTAAAAATTCATCACAAATCATAAATTCATCATAAATAATAAATTCACTACAATATTTACAACAATTTCTCACTCATCCTCAAAATCTATCACAGCAAAATTACATAAAAAATCCATCAACAGTGGAAATGTTTTTTTCCCCTTCATTTCTCTGATCTGATTGCTATTTAGTGTCTAGTTTTTTTGAATCGAATCAAATGTCAAAATTCACATTTATTGAAGCGTTAATTCTGAGGTTTATTCAATTCTAAAATTAGGAAGAATTCTTTCAAAAACACTGTAAAAATATAACTTCTACTTAGAGGGAAAAAAAAAATCAACCTAGGATTCACAATCCTACCCTAAAGTTAAACTCAAACCCAAATCAAACATAGACTCTCAAAATTAAACCAACCAAAAATCTCCAACCCAAACTGAACATCACCAAGCCCCAATTGATCACCACCATCAAAGGAGCACTACCATTAAGGATCCACAAATCCTAGCTCGCGTCTAGATCGAGCCAGGGGACGCAGCCACGGTGAGTGGAGGAGCGCTGAGCTCTATGGTCTGAGCTCTGTGATCTGAGCTCTGAGCTGCGGTCAGATCTTCGCGACAAGGCAAGGAGATGGACTTGTTGGGCGAGGAGATGGACTCACTGGGCGAGGAGATGGGGAAGCTCACCGGATTGCACGAGGAGATGGGCTCGGAGAGGAGATCGGCTTAGGAGTCTGCGGTTAGGAGCTGGAGCTGCAGTCGAATCTTCACGCGAGTCAAGGAGACGACTCGCTGGGCTGATCGGAACTCTGAGCTGATCTTTTTCTTCTCCTTCTTCTTCTTTTTCTTTTCTTTTCTCTCTCTTCTCTCTTTCTTTATTAATTACACATAGGGGAGGGGGTTAGATTTGATAGTAGAGGCATTTTGGACTTTTAACCAACCACATTGATCCATGTGCATACAGTCAGCGTATATAAGGACTCATGTTGACAAATACAGGTTTTGAGAAAATTTTTTTAGTATGCTTTTAAACTTCAAAAAGTTTTTGATACAGTTCAGACTCACCGCGGACCTAACAGTAATTTTCCCAAACTAAAATTATTTACATATTTTTACCGACAATATGTACCTTAAGATGAGTTGCCCCGTGGGAGGACCAACGTTTAAATATTGAGAAATGCTATTTGGCTCCCTTGTTAGCTCCCGCTCTGACTCCCCGCTGATGTGGCATGTCCACATGGCATGACACATAAGCTCCAACCTCAACCCAAAAATTTAAATTTCCCCCCAATTCCAAAATTTGAATTTCCCCCTCAGTCCAAAAAAAATTAAATTCCTTCCCAGCCCCAATTAACAAAACGAAAATAGATCTCTCTCTCAGTCTAAATCTCTCTCTCTTTCTAGTCAGGCAGATCCGAGCGCCGCCCCTCGCCGTTCATTGTCTCGTCGCCGCCCTTAGATATTTGTTACATGTATTGTTTAATGTATCATGTATTATTTAATGTATACACCATAGATATTGTTTCTGTACAGGGTTTTCAAATCAATGATTATAAACTATGCATGTGAGATGCTAAAATCGTATATATTTTCAGTATAATTAGGACTGCGACCATGGTAGCAGTCCTCAGAAAAAGACTGCGACTTTGGTAGCAGTCCTCGGAAAAAGACTGCGACCTTGGTAGCAGTCCTTAGAAAAGACTGCGACCGTGTAGCAGTTCTCAATAAACAACACTGCTGACTTAATTACAGTCCTCAGAAAAAGACTACGACCTTGGTAGCAGTCCTCAGAAAAATACTGCGACCTTGGTAACAGTTCTCATAAAAAACACTGCGACTTAATCACATGCGAGAGCAATGAGATGAGGCGAATTTGGGGGAGAGAAGAATTTTTTGGGGGAGAGAGCTAGGGCACATGCGAGAGAGAGAATGATGGGATTTTCGATCTAAACCCAAAATAAAGGTACCTCGGGTCTCACCCTTCCAACCCTAATCTGAGCCACTTTATTTGACTTGTCTTGAGTCCTGACGTGGCAGCCACTCAGGTT